>PVIC010016133.1:0-34282 GCA_004025085.1 Thryonomys swinderianus | reverse complement strand
GGGAGGGAGGGAGGGAGGGAGGGAGGGAGAAAGCCATCCCTCCCAGGGCAGGGCATGCAGCCAGGAAACCACTCAGACAAACCTGAACCCAGGCAGCTGTGACCCTGCCGCCGCTGCAGCGTGCGGACACCTGGCCTCACAGAGGCGGACCATAAAGGCAGTTCTGTCTGCAGTGCTGAGGGCACCAGTGCACTGTCCTCCAAGCTAATGTCTGAGGAGAGAGCTGGCTCACACACGTTGGCAATTTCGCTCAGACGAGGTCATATATCATATTTCCAAATGGGACTTGTGGCAGATTCACAAGCGCCTCTGAAGAGGTGACTAATGGAGGTCCAGCCCCAGAAGCCAGCCTGAATTCAGAGGAAGCAGTGCCCGGAGGATGCATCTCCAGACACTGCAGGAATGGAGAGAGCCGGTGCCCGGAGCCAGGCTGGTGAAGTGGAGAGAGAACGTAAGGTCAGACTCTGTGAGTCACAGAACAAGCCCTGCCTGCAGCCTGAGTTTCAGATGTGGTCACGATGAAGTTATGGGTGGGGGCGGATGGGTGCGGGTGGAGCCCCTGTCACTTGCAAGGTCACCCTTTCGTTGTGTCAGTTTTCACCCGGAAGCAGAGCCATCACCTGTAGATGGAGTCAAGATGTATTAACCAGCAACAGTACGTGGAAGTCCAGCTCTGTGCAAGTCAGAATGGACAGAAGCCGCAGTGAATGGAAGTCACACAGATAGAAACACCAAGGACGAAAGTCATGACAGAAGTCAGAGTACATGAAGTCAGGGGGGATGGAAGTCACGGTGTATCACGGGGATGATGTCATGACATACATCATGGTCCAAGTCACAGTGAACAGAGATCACGATGGACAGAAGACCTGATGTGGGGAAGCAATGATGCACACTGGTTTCAGCACTCAAGGACGTAACGGCAATCACGCTGTGTGAACTTGGTGACCTCCCTGCCAGTCTTTCCAGAGCTACCTTCCTTGGCCCCAGGCCCTCAATTCCCCGGACCCTCACGTGTCATAGTCAGGCCACAACAAATGCTTGGGTCCTCCTAGCACACCAGGTCGCATGACTTTCTACCTGGACCCTGGACATCCTGCCTCGGACCTTCCCCACTCTCGAGGGGAAGCTTGAGTATCAAGCCCTGTCCCTTTGTCCTCCCAATGTACCTTGATCTGACACCACCATGTCACCTAAGAGAATCAGTGCTGTCCCTTGTGAGGGCTGCCACGTGGCAGGACTAAGACCCCAGGAAGGAGCCCCGGGCTTCATCCATGTCCTCCCATGGAGCAGTGAGCCCCAAGGCATCTTGGTAAAATAATGTGTCGTCAGACTCTACTCACCCACTTCCTGGGCTTGGCAATAGGACTGGGGCACCACAGTGCCTTGAACTGCACCTTCAAATACTTTTTTTCCCCTGGTTCATCATTATCTTTATAGTACAAACACTCATTATCGGGTGGGGATTTAGCTCAGTGGTTCCGGCGCCTGCCTAGCAAGTGAAAGGTCCCTGGTTCAAGCCCCTCATGGTGGCTCATGCCTGTAATGCCAGCACTTGAGAGGCAGAGGCAGGAGGATTTCTGAGTTTGCTGGGTTGCCCAGGCTACAGTGAGCTCGGGGCCAGCTCTTTATGCGTTACAGAACAGACGCATGTGGTATCACAGTGCAGCCTGGAATGAGGGCTCTCAGAGGATGTGTGATGCTTCTCTGACCCACAATAGCTCATCCTGGTGACAAACCCAGGAGCCTCCCGGCCCAGAGACCCAGGAGTGGCCCCTTATTGGGGGGTCCAGCGTTTGTTCCAGCCAGGGTTTCAGGGAAAGGCAGAGGAGAAAGCTGGAGACCAGAACCAGCACCCAGAATTAGAGGGCCGGGGAGGGCTATAAAGCTTTCTGAGGTGAGGCCACAAATGAAAACTAACTAGCCCCCCGCCCAGAGGCTTCCTGGTTTGTATCCCGCCATCTGGCCGAGGACCTGCAGAGGAGGTAGTGTAAACAGAGAAACTAGAACACACTGTGGATACTAGAACCTGCCCGTGAGCTCTGCTCTGCAGGCCACTCACCGCCTGGTGTCTGCTCTGTGGCCCCAATGCACTCACTCCATCTCTGCCCAAAGCTGAGCCGCCTGACGCAGGTCAGAGCCTAGGCGCAAGTCTCCTGGTGCCTGCTGAGCAGGTGTCCTCCACAGGCCACTCAGCCTCCAGAAAGCCCACAAACCACCCCCTGGGGACCCAGGGGTCTGCGGTGATGGCCCAATGTGGACACAAAGACTCCGCCCCTCTCTGCTGCTGTGGTGTGAAGACACTCACACGGCCATCCTGAACCGTCCCTGAGGACCAAAGCCAAGTCACTTCCTCATGACCAGGAATAGGAGGTCTCACCAGTGAGCACCGAATGAGCACCGTGGTGCTTAGCAGGAAGAGCCTCCCAGGCTCTTGGCCATGAGGGATAGCAGGGTGCCGTGTAGAGGACAAGGGCTTGGTGAGGAGCAGAGCCCTGTCTGAGCCACTCGGCCACCGGGTGATTCTTCCCAAGGAGGAAAAATCACACTGACTGGCACATGGAAAACACTGGCACAGTCTGACAGGTGACAGGGGAGACAGGCCGGGCTGCCCCTTCTTGTTCTTTTCTCAGGTCAAAGGCTCTGGTGGCAGAGAGCATCAGGAAGAGCCACCTGCTGGCCCTGGAGTGATGGGGGGCTGGTTCTGTGCAGAGAATGAGACCCTGTCCATGATGGAAGCAGGAGACCACAGTGGTGTGGATGCTTGCAGTCACCAAGATGGAGGATGAGTGAAGGGAGTGGGCCACAGAGACCCAGCACTGGCCCGTGGTCCTGTGGCCCATGGTGATCCTCTGCCCTGAATGCTGGGCTCTCTGCAGCTCCTCACCAGTCCTCACCTTGATCTTCATAGCCCATTACCCACCTCACCTGCCCTGAAGGCCATGTCTTGTTCCCATGGAGCCTGCTTCCTACTGGGCCACGGCTCCCATATCGAGAGTCAAACGTCAAACGCTCCAGTTATATTCAAGGCTCAGGGTCTTCCAGGCCTGGCCTGTTAGGTCACGCTGCGTATTCCACAGGGCATTAAACCCATGTGTAAATCCAAACCTGTCAGTGTTCTCCAAGTCAGCACCAGTCCCCAAGCCTCCACCTTTTGTGGCCCACTGCTGCCTTGATTAGAAGCCAGCTCCTCTCCTTCTCTCTCTACCTCTCTCTTTCTCCCACCCTCTCTCTCTCTCTCTCCCTACCCATGATTCCTTGCTTCTCAATCTTATCTTCTGAACAAACCACCAGGCCTATCCTCTCACATGCAGCAAAAACATGAACTTTTCATAGCTCTCAAAGCCACCTATGGACAGAGCCCTCTTGTCCCTGGAGCAGGGATCCATGCAGTGTCTACCCCAATTGTCAAACCCTAGTAACAAGCAAGGAACAACATGTCTGTGTCCCCCCTGCCATCTCTCGTGCCCAAGACACTGTCGCCGGAACCTCTCCCTGCTCCTCTCCCTCCCTGGCCTCTTCCTCCTGGACATCACTCCCAGAATCACCAGCAGGAAGCACCTCGGAACCCGTGCAAACTAGGTTCACTCCTGTAGACATCCCAGCCAGGGTCCCCAACTCAGCTGTTGCGTTAAAGTGTGGGGTTCTCACACTGGTTTTCCACACACCCTTCCTCTGTGTTTCTCACACACTTGAGAGCAAACTGCAGGTGGCCAGGGTTTGCTGCACCAGTCAAGAGTGAGTAAGATCTACAAGACAGGTCGGAACCAAGCTGCTGGGCCAATCCGGAAGACATGGCTAGCACCACAGGCACTCAGTGCTGTGAGATGCCATCTCACCCTCCTCTGCCCTCATTGCAGGGTGCTTGGTAGAGCAGTCACTCGCCTGTGCATGTTGATCGGCAGCAACACTGTCACTGCTTCTCTCCCAGAACCCCTCCTTGTCCATCCGCCTGGAGACAGGAGGACCGGCTCCCCCATCACATCACTTGATCTGTGGGCTGCCCTCAGTCCATTAGCAGGATTTCCAGCCATGCCACCTTCCTGCTGGGTGACTCGGTTCAGGCACTGGCATTTCCGCAGTGGAGCCCTCAGGATTCTGACCTGGCACCTTCAACCCAGCCTGTCTCCCTCCCAGTCTCCAGGTGCCAACCTCGAAGCTCAAGAGCGATGACTACATTGACCCAGAGGCCCGGTTCCATCTCCACCCCACATCTGACCTGTGATTACACAATTAATATCTGAACACAGCTCACTCATCGACGCTGAAGGCCCTGTTCTTGCAGGATTCATTAGGCTTGGTTGCTCCTAGAATCCGCTTAATTCCTGGCCATGTCCTATTGGGTCGAAAAGCAAAAATTATAATCTGTAACAATTACACAGTTCACTTGTTTAATGGAAAACAGATTTGTCTACTTCTCTTGCTAAAAATGGTTTCAACCCCAGAGGATGCTTCAAAGAGCCTGTGTGGCCCTTCAGTTGGGACTCATCTGGTTTCCATGGCTCCCAGCTGGTGCCAGTTAACCAAACCCAGGGTCCCTCCTCCATCCCGAACTCCATCTCTCATCAGGCTCTGTGGTGCATCTGAGGTGTGACCTCCCTTCTGATTGACTTGAGATAGGCATGGGGATGAAACCTTCTTTGCCCACATATGCCGGGAAGAGACTCAATTAGCCGATTGTGCACACATAAAGGCCACATGCATCAAAGACTACTTCATAGAGTGAACAGTGGGAAACTGGGGAGACTCAGGAAGCAGCCCTATCCAAGGGTCCTGCCCCTGACCTCCCTGGGGCAGCTGCCCATGCTCTGCAGGCTCCTCCTGTGGTCATAGGCTGAGCTTGGGAGGCTGCGCAATAGCAGCAGGACACCCCTCGCTCCTCCCTCCAGGGCAGTTCTTGCAACAAAAGAAAATACCTTGTCCATTCATTCACACGTGCATGTGCATGCCTGCTTCTTGTATTTCCTGCTCAGCCCACGTGGAGACTCCCAGAAGCTCCCCCAGCATGTGTGTGTGTGTGCACGTGTGTAGTTTTTCCAGGAAGTGCTTTGAGAGGAGACCTGAGCAGGAGCAAAAAAAAAGAAAGGAGGAAGCCAAGCCCAAGAGCCCTGGGTGGTGCCCCCAGAGGGTGCCAGCTCCCAGGTCTAGGCCTCTGTGGGAGAGGCTCACCCACCGTCCCAGGTACAGGAAGGTGCCCACCTTCCCACCAATCTGTATGAGTGTGTAGGGCATGGGAGGTGAGATCTCCAGGACTCTGCGGGCTCCCAGAGCAGGAAGGGCAGATCCATGAGCCCAGGCAGACTCTGGGAAAACACAGAGCAGAGGCAGCACGAGGCTCCGGGATGCCGCCTGGGGCCCAAGGGGGAACAGGACAGCTACACCCCAGAATCATCATCATTTTGACTGCTCTGCTCCACAGCTGGTGGCTGGGGCTCTGCCATTCCTTTGGCCTCGCCATCCTGCCCTCTGCTTGGGGCCCTGCTTTACTGGCCAGACTGCCTGAGCTTCCCAAGCCCCTTAGCACAGAGTGCAACGGGCCGGTGCAGAGTCTGCTTTGAGGGAACATTTGAATTGTGGCGAAGTGGGAGACTGCGGGGCATGCCCTGTCCCTGCGGAAGCCTTTGGTGACTCTGTGGTACAGAGGCGCATGTGCCTGTGGATCCCGGAGATGGTACTCTGGGCTTTGGGTTCTAAGTCCCCATTGGCTGTGACCTTGGGCCAGTGACCTAGCATTGTGTCCCTCTTGTCACTTGCAAAGGAAGCATTAAATGAGTTGATGGATCCATGTGCTGAGAAGAGTGAAACCTCCTGAACATCAGCATTACTGCTGTCTTAGTTGTAACACAAGCAGACAGAACAGTGCTCCGGGCAGGTCAAGGGCTCCCACACAATGGACATCCCCTGGGGGCACAATCCTCTCTCAGCCCCTACTCTACCATCATCAGACAATTGCACTCTAATTCGGTTGGGGGACCCCAGACTTTCCAGGAAACCAAGATGAACTCATTTCAGGTCATTAACATTTCTCAGAAACCTGCAGTACGTGGCCAGCATGCACAGGGCCACCCCAGGTCGTGAGCAGGGACAACACCTGTGGTTCTGTCCAGGCACAAGACAACCTCCGCGTCACATCCCTGTTGTCAAGAGCACATCCCAAGGAAGCCTGGGGAAATCTTCCAATGACAAGCAAGATATGTGGGGTGGGAGTGGGGGGCTCTGCAGTCTCCAAGTCCCTGGCAGGCAGCCCCTGCCCTGTGCTGGGGCCTGGAGAAGACACGTCCCTCAGAACCAGCTCCCTGCAGAGGAGCTTTCAGGAGACACAGAGAACTCAGGCAAGTAGATGGCAGGAGATGAGCAATCCCTCAGGGGTTCTGACCACACTGAGACCTCCGAAGTCCCCCCACAAGTGGCCTGAGGAGAACTCGTGACAGGGCCAGGTCACACCCAAGACTCTGCTTACTTCCTTTTGCCAAATATCTTGACCACATGTCAGCCACCTGGCAGTTCCAGCTGCTGGGACAGGACACCTCCTCTCTGCCTTCCCAGGGCTGCAATGGAGTGAGGACAGGGAGGGGCAGGCAGCAAATGTCACTGAGGTCCGAGTCTGAGCTGTGAGAAGCTGTGAGGACCATGACAGTGATAGGTGGTGAGGGAAAGGGCTCTCCCCTGAGCTGAGCACTGAGCCGGGGTGAGGGGACCCCCTGCCCAGAACACCTGGAAGAGGCAAGGGACAGGAAATGACCTGGACCCAATGTCAGGAAGAGGATCTCAGATCTCCCTGAGCATGGGACTGGAGACCAGAAGTGGGGTTGGAGACCGGAAGGGCTCTCTGTGAAAGAGAGAAAGCTCCTGGCCCCAGTGAAGGAGGCTGTGGATGAAACTGACAGAGAGTAGCAGTTCCACATGCCCTCGGGCCCCTCAAGGCATGCCATGGTGGTTTATACCAGGGGAAGCTTTGCACATGGAGAAGAGCCGGCCATTTGAAATATTGGGGGCAGCAGACACAGCAACAGTGAGCAGATATGAACTTGAGGTGACAAGATTTCAGTTGGCTGAGCCTACAGGATGCTGAGCCCAGCTGCAGACACAAGGAAGCATGCAGGAGAGAAAGCAAGCCTCGCTGCTTTGGGTGTGAGGGGCGCATGGACCTGTTAAAGCAGGAGAGAAATCCACTGAGTTTCAGAAGTAAAGACCAACAAATCACCGCAAGGTACACGACTGGCCTGATCACACAGGGCAGCTGGGCTCCAGTGCCGCTCTGGGCCTCAATCCCCGATCTGGGCCTGGATTGGGGACCTGGACATTGAGTCACTGTGTGGCCCGGGGCTTCCCCTGGGCTGTGGGCCCACACAGAGCTGCTGATCTCTGTTAAGAGACAGTGCCTGGGGCCGGAGGGTTGGCTCAGTGGTTCCAGCGCCTGCCTCACGGGCGCAAGGTCCGGAGTTCGATCCCCAGTGACCATATACAATGCTGGGCATGGAGACTCACGCCCACCAGCAATTAATACCACATAACACAGTGCCAGGCGTGGTGGCTCACGCCTGTAATCCCAGCACTCAGGGGGCAGAGGCAGGAGGATTGCTGAGTTCGAGGCTTGCCTGGGCTACATAGTGAGCTCAGAGCCGGTCTGAACTACAAAGCGAGAACCCTGTCTCAAAAAAAAAAAAAAAAAAAAAAAAAAGAGGCAGTGCCTGAAGCCTTGCGACAGAACAGCCACGTGAGGCATCCAGGGGGGACACGCTAGACATACCTGCAGCTTGTGAGCTGGTTGTGATACACCCTGTGTCACACAAAACCCACCCACCTGTGACCTTCTACAACCACGAAAGAGGAAGTGGCTTTTCTTAAAGAGAAAGATGCCCTTGAGAAACAATGACCTGTCAGGCATAGAGGAAGAAAAAAATAGATTCTATGGAACTAGAAATTTAATACAATAAAGAGTGAAGAATCAGGAAACAAAGGGGAAGGGGGACCTACTCAACAAATGGCACTGAGAGAACTGTCTAAGTGGGAAAAAAATGAAAATGAAGTTTTGTTTGATTTTATATCAAAAATGGAATTCTAATAAATTAAACTGGAAAATGTAAATCAAAATGCCACCCTAGGAAACGCATGCAGTTTCTACACACTTCTGAAACAGCCCAAAAGCTGGTAGCTAAGAGAGTGTGGGGTATGGGGGTCAGACACAGGGCGGCTCAAGGGATCTGTATGGGACTTCAGGACGCTACTTAGCCTCTTGCCACTTCCATTTCCTTGTCTATGGAAAGAAGAGGAAGACAGTACCGTGCAAACCAAATTGAATTCTGCACCCATAGCATTTGGTACACAGCACTGAGCTTGGCATAGGATAAGCACCCATTCCACGTGGGCTATTTTTATGACTGTAATTGTCTATTTTATAATGATCCTCAACAATAGTGAGGAAATGTTTTTGTTTCTCCCCGATGATCCTGAGACCTACAAAACACTGCGTTTCTCAGAAAGCTCGGTGAATAATAACCAAGCACACTCCTCCCAACTGTGCAGCCAGCTCTGTTTCAGGTCACCGGTAACGAGCCATGAGACCCAGGGCCCTCTTCTTGGAGTACGCGCAGGCTGGCTGGGGCCTCGGCTCCTCCTGGCTCTGGAAGAACACAGAGGATATCCCTTCAGACTACATCCCCGCAGGGCAGCTGCTCAGGGAATGAGCGAGACTGCTCCGTCCTGTGATTGACAGGTAAAGGAAGTGCAGTCTCCATGACAACCCAGCCAGTGGGGTGGTTATCAGCCAGGTCATAGGTGAGGAGACCGGGGCCAAACCAGGGAACCCACAAGGAGTTGGTGCTCGGTAGACAACGGGGCCCTACTTAGCTTGACGTGGCAGCTTTCGTGGCCTGTGGGGGTAACATGGGGTAACACAGAGTAGGGGATGAGGCAGCCCTCACAGACCTGGATGCCAGTGGGGGACACAATCAGGTCCTGGGGTGAGGGACACAGCAGGAACGTGGAAACTGTGGTGGGAGAGGTTCTGGAAGCCTTCCTCTTTAAAGGTAATTTTCAAAAGGAAACCTAAGTTCTTTGAAAAAGAAATTATGAACCAAGGATGTGGTCCACACCTGTCATTCCAGCACTCCTGAGAGGCGGAAGCAGGAGGACCGCAAGTTCCAGGCCAGCCTGTGTAACTTAGCGTTTTAGTGAGAACTTGTCTCAAAATGGAAAGAACAAAAAGAGATGGAGTGTAGCTCAGTGTGAAGGCCCTGGGTTCGATTTCCAGTGCTGCAAAAGAAGAAAGGGGAAAGGAAAGAGAAGAGTTGGGTAACACCTGCATGAGAGCCCTGAAAATTATGTGTACTTACCACATAATGAGGTTCAGGATCAAAATGACCTGAGAGGACCCGCTGAACCCACTGACCTCGGGCCAAGTCCTCAGTCAGGGCCAAGGTGAGAAAGGGGACCCCCAAGGAAAGGCAGTGCCAAAGGCCAGTCACAGCCCGGCCCAGTGAGTGGCCTGGCTCTCTCCGAGCACGTCTCTTCAGCTGGCTGGCGGGGCTGGGCGAGCAGAGCTGCATGCTCAGCCCCTTTGTGCGAGGCGTGGGCCCCTCCACAGCTGCCTGGCTGGCCCTAACTGCTGCATGGTCCTAACTCCCAATTATAGAGCCTGAGGTTATGACCATAGAAGACAAGCAATTGCTAGGAGCCCTGCCGGCCAACAGCAGAGTTTTCAATAAAAGGGAGCCACAGGGAGGTGGCCAGAGGAGTCCTCAGGGCCCACTCTGCTTTCCAGGCCCCACTCGCAGCAGCTCCCCTGGGCAGCTCTCCCTCCTGGGCTCCCAGATCCCAGGCAGCCTCACTTTGCTGACCCGGGCTCCCCATAATCTCTCCACAACCATGAGCTCATTTAGGTGATAGGATCTTAGGACATAGGTTACCGGGGCAGCCATCTGAGTAGGACAGATAGCAAATGTCCTGTCGGTGACACCATGGCCAGCTTCCCATCTTATTTTTCCCTTTAGATCAGAAGTAAATGAAGAAGGGGGAAAACTTAGAGCTTGCAGTACAAGGGACTCAGGCACAGGATCCTGGGGTGTCCTGAGCACGCCCAGAGCTCTAGCTACAAAAGAAGGGGACAACTCCGGCAGCACCCACAAGATATGGAGGAGGTGCTGCCAAGGTCTGGACAGAGGCCCTAAAGGGTGGGTGAGGGTCATTTCTGGTGGAGAATAGGCACAGACACCCCGCGGGCACTCCAGATGGCCCAGGGTATTGGGTGCACTCCATGCAGTTCTGTTGCACCTCTCAGCTCCTCAGCCTCTGAACAGGACGTGGCCCTTAGGTGCCAGAGAAATGCCCCAGGTTGGCACCGGAATCACTTGTGGGCTCTTTACTGGTGGTCCCTATAGGAAACAAAAAGCCAAGCTTTTCTCTCAGCACAGTGGCCTGGCATGGGGCTGTCCCCAGGCCTCTGGGCGTGTGGATCTACATGCCCTTCCCTGACAGCAGTGAGCAGACCAGCAGCTTCCAGTCCAGATGTGATCACCCAAAACTTCCTGTGTGGCCTGGGCCTGGAGTTTATGGTGACTACAGTGAGCTCTTCCTCCAGGTGCTCGAGGGGCAGACTGTGTGCACAAAGCAGCTTGGGAATGACGGGGCTGGATGGAAACAACCCAGGGCTGCAGTGCGGACGGATGGGATCAGAGGCAGCACCTGCTCTGCAGAAGCCCTTGAGCTTCTCGCTCTCGGCCCAAAGCAGGAAGTGTGCCTCCTGCAGTGAATGTATCCCAGCCAGGGGCGGCCTGCTGGCACCCGGACCACAGCTGCAGCAGACCCCGCCCCAGGCTGGGTTCCCCCAGGCCCCGCCTTTCCGCGGGGACGTGGTCTCACAGCGGCTGCCTCCTTTCTCCTTTCTACTCTGTGGCCCAGCACAGGCACACACACACAGACACACAGACACATACACACGACGGGGCTCTGCAAGCGTCAGGACCCATAGACCACAGGGCTTTGCATCTGGACCTACAAATGGAGAGTTCACGCAATTGTACCCCTCCATGGGAAGATTGTGCAGAAGCAGGACTGAGCCATCCGCAGTTCGAGCCAGGACTCATGAGCTGAAAGTTCTGCAGCCAGATGTGGGAAAGGAAAGGAGAGAGAAATGCCCACTCAGAGCTGCCCTGATCAGAACCAGAGCTAGGAACCCAGCAAGGTGTCCAGCCATCAGCTCCTGGCGCCCTTCCAGCCGGCTCCCTCCCTAAGCACTGCACTTGGGGCCATTTATAATCAGGCCCTCAGCGACTGGGTATTTGTCAGCATCAGGAGAGGCTGAGCACTTGCCCTTGCCTGAGAGAAATGGAGCAGAGGAAACTGTGTCCCCAGATGGCGGGCTTGGGTGTCCTGATAATGCGGAGTGATGAGGGCATGGGCTCCCTACCTCTCAGGCTGTCAGTAGCAACAGAGTTCCCGCAGCCTCTCCTGGAGGGCATGGCCACAGCTTTGCCATCCTCACATCCCTGTTGTACTTCGCAAGCCCCTAATAAGCCATGGTTTTAAGACACCTGCTTCGTGGAAGGCTTGGGATTCTGGAACTCAGGTACTTCCCAGTGGCGGGGGGAGGGGAGACAGGAATCCAACAGCCACGTGGTGGCTGAGACGCAAAGCCAGGTTTATTGAACCTGCTCAGTCACAGGTGCAGTAGACCCTTCTCCTCACGTCCCTCTCCTCGCCAGCATTTCACAGTGGCAGAGCCAGCCGGGGGGGGGGGCACCTGTCCTGCTTTGTAGACAAGTAAACTACTCCTCAGCCCGACTCTGATTCCATCAAGGTCAGAGAACTGGTACCAAGGGGAGTGGGACAAACATTGCAGCTCCTCTAGGGAGTGAACCTGCACTGGTGCCACTGGCTCCAGCCCTGGGCTGAGCAGGAAGCTCCTGCTGCCCAGCACAACTCCCAGACCAACCAGCTCAGGGAAGCCAGGAGCAAGGCGTCGAGGGAGGGACACAAGCACAAGCAGCGATCAAATATACGGTGAGGGTTGGGAAGTTTCTTACCACCCCCAGCTTCCAACACATTCATCCCATAGGCCTCGCTACTTCCTACAGCAGCTCTGGAGTCCATTTTCCTGACGGTCTTCACCAGGCGTGACCACTGTGAGTGGTGCTGCCTAGTACCACTCCACAGAGATGCAGGCTGCAAAAACACTGTGTCCTCGTCCACCTCAGTCATGAGGACTAGCACTGCATGACTTCTGGTTCTTCCTAAAGTCAAAATGACAGTGAAGAGGAAACATTTTTAGTAGATTCAAGACATCAAGGAAGCCGGGACAGTGCAAAGACCCTTGGGAAAGAGGACTCCAGAGCTGCTGCAGAGAGCAGCGAGGATGATGGGGTGAGTGTGCTCAAAGGGGGCAGGATTCATGGCAATGCATCTTGGGCCAAAATAAACTTTAAATTTAACCCTTCACCATAGTTTCTGATCACATATTGTACCTGATCAGTAATGAATCTGCTCTACCAAGCCCACCCAATGGCCGCTAGAGCCCTTGCTGGGCAACAGACGTCAAGAGCTTTGCTTCTTTGTTCACCACCGTGCAGCCGCAGGTACCAAGGCCCCAAAGACACCATGCTGGGGGCTGAGGACAGAACACTTGGCAGGAGAGCCTTGGGGAGTGAAGTATGTGCAGTGGTGCTGGCTGCACTGGTGCTGAAGGCAGGGGTGCTTCTGCCCAGGGAGGGCTGGCGAAAATCCTGAGGGTGCCAGGGCAGCCTGGTCGGTGACAGCTGATGTGACTTACAGTATGGTGATAGCAATCACAGAATCTCAAAGCAGTATCATGGTGGCACACTCATGTCACAGCTGAAAGCAGGGTCTACAGTAGTGGTGGACTTAGCTTCTGGGGCCACAGGGCCAGGGAGGCTCTGGCACCCTGTGGGCTCTGTAGAGACACGGTTACGTATGCTGCCTCTTCTGCCATCCTGCTCCTTCCTGGGCCAGAAGTACTGGGGAGAGTGTGACACAAGAGAAGAGGCAGGTGCCCAGACAAGTGGGTGCGTGGATACAAATTGCTCTTTTCTTATCCAAAAGCATCCATGCAAATCCAGTGTTCCAACCAGAACGAGTTGTAAGAATGGGCATGTTGACATCAAGGTCACCAAAGCATTTGTCTTTTATAAGACAGGAGTGCTGTGCCTACCCTGGAGACACTCTTGTGCCTTCTATGGCCTCAGACTCCAGGCCAAGCCCCTAAGATGTTTGCCAAAAATGCGGAGCTCAGAGGAGGTGACAGCGTGGGGTCTCCTCTACCCACTGCTCCTCGGGAAAGTCCAACCTGCCTATGCATCCGACCTCCCCTAGGAGAGCTTCTGCAGCTGAGAGGCTCAAGACAGACTGGCCGGGTTCTGGCCAGTGCTCCACCTGGACAGGACACGTGGCACTGATCGCAGCCTGGAGCAGAGACACCAGAACCTACCACAGACTCTCGGTGACAACACTGCCCTTATGGGTCAGGACAGCCCTGAGTTCGAGCGCAAGGGGGCCCCTTCACTCAGCAGGTGGAAGAGCCCACCAAGCATCCCAAGCAAAACTTTGGTGCCCAGCCTGACATGCTGGCTTACATGACTTCCTGGAAGTACAAGTGCAGTGTCCAGGAGCAGCCTTGGAAGGGCTGGAAACAATGCTCATACAAAGTTCATGCATTTCACAGAGAAGGATCTAAATAAATAAGGAACTGCCACACAAGAACAAGGTGCCACTCATCTGAGGCCCCACCACTGAACCCAGGACCTGGTAGGCTTCTGGGTCATAAGGAATGGCCAAAACCAACTCTTATGCACACATAACTACCCACCTGTTACTGCTCTCACAATGCCTGTCAGCACACATTCCTCCCCGTGGAGGAGGGAAGAAAAAAAAAAACCTGGCCTCAGGGTTAAACTTCACCCGGCCCCAGCAGTTCAGCTTAGACCAACACTCCTGATCTGCTCAGTCTCTGAAAGTCCCAGTGCCCACTCCTCAGGGACAGGAGCAAGCACATCACATATATGGCACTCACAGTGGAGGCTGCCATACGAAGAACAAAGCACACAAACTCCACTGCCGTTTCCCAGCTCTGGTCTCAGGTGAGAGGAAACCTCTCCCGGCAGTTTCCCAGACAATCAATGTACAAAATGAGATAAACTATTGCTGGCAATGATGCTGCTGGCATCACCCTAATCCATGCTTTAAGGCTGACCAGCTAGGAAATATAAAGTTGCACTCAACTGTTCATTCTTAATAAAATGATGATGACTCAGTTTATCCGAGCACATCTGTGGGAAACATTTCCTTCCTTGGTTATTACAGTAGTTGTTTCCCATTGCTGGGACAAGATCCCAACATCCACAATTTAAAGGAACAGGGCTTATTTGGTTCATGTATCCAGGGGACTCAGTCAATGGCCAGCTGGTCCAAGGCAGAAACATCCTGGCAGAAGGTCCTGGTGGAGGACAGCAGTCACTCAGAGGCAGTCAGGAAGCAGAAAGAGAAGGGAGGAGCTAAGGACAAGAGCACATCTTCCAGATCACCCCCCAGTGAACTCCTCCCACTGAGACCTGCCTCCTACACATTCAGCTCTGAACTCATCATGAATGAATCCACTGATGCATATGGCACCCACGAACCAGGCACCTTCCAAAAGCTCCACATCTGAAGACATGGGACTTTGGGGGACAATCTAGCTCCAAATCATAAAAGCCCTGCTGGATTAAATCTTGTCTGGCTTAGCATCTTGGGTTCTGCCCAGGGACCCTTCCATAGTGCTATGGCTTATAGCTAGAGGTTCCCCAAAGTCTTATTCGGTCACATGTGGGGCTTTTCAGAGTGGGTAGATCAAGAGTGACTAGTGTTAAGAATTAGTGTGTGATTGCTGGGCGTGGTGGCTCACGCCTGTAATCCCAGCACTTGGGAGGCAGAGACAGGAGGATTGCTGAGTTCAAGGCTTGCCTGGGCTATATAGTGAGCTCAGGGCCAGCCTGAACTGTAAAGCGAGACCCTGTCTCAAAAAAAAAAAAAAAAAGGAATTAGTGTGTGATGCTGGAATGAATGGTGTGTGACTGCTAAGTTAATGCACTGATTGGTTTGGTACAGTTCTGGGAGTGTATAAGGGGAAGGTCCATCTACCTTGGGTGTGAATGCTACCTGCCCTTAGACCATGTAGCCTGGATAGAATATAAGGGACAGAAAGAGAGCTACTGGGCTGTACTTGCTTGCTGCTTGCTGCTTCTGCTGCCTTCTGCCTGCCATGAATTTTTTTCTCTTCTGCAATGCCCCTCTACCCTGCCACCTTTCCTTAGAGCCAGCCAGTTACAGACTGAAACCTCTACAAAATGTGAGCTAAAGTAAACCTTTCTTCCTTGTTATGACTTATGTTGAGATGCCCCCCCCAAGCCAGGCCACAGGTGAGGCTTTTTTAGAGGTGGCTGGATCTAGAATGTGTGACACTGGAATTGATTTATGGTGCAATGCAGATTCAAGGGCACTAGGATTAAGGGTGTGAGTGCTACTTGCTCTAAGTGGCCCAGATAAAATAGGACAGAAAGAGCTGTGGTAGTCCCTTGTTGCTTTGGTAACTTCTCCCTGCCACAAGCTGTTTCTCCTCTGAGATACCTATCAGCCACCCTGCCTTGGGGTCTGCCAATCATAGTCTGAAATCTCTACAGACTGTAAGTAAACCTTTCCTTCTTTAACTTGTAGGTGTTTGGTATTTTGTCTCAGCAATGAGAAAAGTCACTAAGACAGCAACTTAGCAAGATCTAGTTAGTCTCAAGATAAAAAGTAAAAATGGCTGGGGATATTGGCTCAATGTAAAGGCCTGGCTTCCATCTCCAGTGCCACCCAAAATAAAAAGCAACCTTGTGTCTAAACAGACTTTGGCAGAAGGAACAGAATTGTTGTGTTGATTGACTTAGAACAACCATGACTCAGCCCTGAGGTGGGGAGGGCTCAGTCAGCTCCCAGTAGGAGGGAGCCCAGCCAAACCTGAACCAGCTCAGGGTGCCCTGCTGGAGAGGATAAGGGAGTGGCCAGGGTGCTGGGCAGTTCAGCCTCCAATATCCAGAGATTCCAGAGGCCACTCCAGGGGGAAGGCAGCTATGTTCACACCACTAATGCAAACTGGGCCAGACAGACCAGCTGCCAGGTGCCCCCAACTCCCTGTGACCTCCCAGGCTGGTGCAATGTACCCTCCTCTCCAGAATTGGCCAGCCAGCAAGCTTGTCATCAAGCAACAGCTATGGCCTCTGTTCCATTTTGTGACACACTGTGTTGATTGGACTCCAAACAACAGCTCATTTGAGATGAAAACACTCCTGTATTTTTAGATGAAATAATATTAATTTGGACAGCGAGCTTCTGATCAGAATTCCTTGTAAATATTTAGATCCAGTGCCTGGGGAAGAGAGAAGCCTAGTTAGTTGTAATTAATTACGGAAAACTCATTACTTACGGCAGGAGGCCACAGGGCTCAGGATCTTGGGAGGCTCCAGACCCTGCCAGATAGTGCTGTAATAAGGGAGTGACTCTGGGGGCTGTGGGGACACAGAGTGGCTCAGGGCAGGCACCCTGGCAAGAATTCTACAGGGCCAAATGGAGCATGAGAGGCTGTGATCCTCACTGGAATCCAGCATGGGCAGCTCAGAGTAGCTCAGAGGGGAGCAGAGGGCCAGGGCTGTCTTTGCTGGGAATTGAGCCTTGGGAGGATCACACGGGTGCCAGACCTCTGGCCTACACTTCTCCATTAGGAAGAATCTTATTTACTGAATGCAAGTGTGGGTCTGGGGAACCGTAATTGATATGGTTTTTGTTTAAATGTTCTCCAAAGATTCCTGTGCTCAAAGGAGGGGCTTTGAAAGGGTGACTGGATTATGCAGGTGGTATAGCTGGCTTGGTGTTAGGTGTCTGTTAAGAAAAGGCAGATCACCGGAAGTGTGACCTGGAAGCATTTATATGTGACCTAGATGTCCTTTCCCAGATCCTCCTTTGATAGCTCTCTGCTTCTTGTCCCCATGCCATGAGCAATTTTC
The DNA here is from genome assembly GCA_004025085.1 of Thryonomys swinderianus. Taxonomy (NCBI): domain Eukaryota; kingdom Metazoa; phylum Chordata; class Mammalia; order Rodentia; family Thryonomyidae; genus Thryonomys; species Thryonomys swinderianus. The sequence continues at coordinate 17,252 of PVIC010016133.1, read as the reverse complement.
CTCCTCCATGCCTCTGTGCCACACCACCCTGCCCTGGAGCCTACCAACTGTGACATGAAACCTCTACAAACTGTGAGCCAAAATAAACCTCTCCTCCTTTAAGGGGTCAAGCATTTTGTCCCAGCAATGGGGAAAGTGACTGAGACAACAGTGTTAAGTGAAATAAGCCAACCACTGAAAGTCAAGTATCATGTGCCTTCTTAAATGAGAAACTCAAAATGTAAGTACGTTGAAGAGTGAAATAAAGGAAAGATGGCAGGAAACAGGGAAGCAGATTCTTTGGAGATGGGGAATAATGATCGAGAAATGATACATATGTACCAATACCTGCAAATACGTAACTATATACAGACACGATAATAAACCACTAATGAAAAGATAGTGATAAAAATATGGAATAAATGCCAGGGCGGCCAGTCTGGGTGGAATTGCACCCAGTAGCTGCAAGGAAGCAGACACTATGAAGCGGATGAACTGATCAAGTTTCCTGGCATAGCATCAGGTAGGGGGTGGCGGACGTGAGGACACCCACTTCTGCAGGGAGGACCGTAGGCTGGTGTTACCCAGCAGCTGCAGTCTTGAGACAGCATAATGCTTGGCTTCCTCACCCAGCCTCTCCCCAGTGTCCCCTGCTCCTTGTGTCCCCTACTCTCTAGCCCCCCGCCCCCCCCCCCCAGTGAGTCAGAACACCCCACGTCTCTCCTCCCATAACCCTGGAGCCCCTGTCTCCAGCTCTTCTCCTTTCTTGTCCCCACAGAATGACACAGACCCAAAATGCAACCCACACCCCCACCTTAAAGCCCTACAGCAGAAAAGACCAAGTCCAGCTGGGGCCCAGTGTGCAAGTCTTTGAACCCAGGGCTTTCTCTGCCTATGAAGTGAGAGCTCCACATTTATACCCGGGTCCTCATAGCTATTGGGTCAAAACTATACAGTCATTCCTAAAACCTCCATACAGCCCCAGACCCATCTGCACAACTCCCTCAATGAGCAGAGCAACTGAAGTCACAGCACTGCTTCCTGCCAGAGGGGTCATTATTCTGGATTTATGTCCTTGCAGGCATTTGGATGAAACTGGCATCCCGCAGGTATTGGTAAAGAGCATCCTCCCCAGGCAGGGCCCCACCCAACCTGTGTGTCTCAGTCTATTTCACGGGGAAGGACTGGGCAGCTATAAAGAAAGGAGTTGAATTCGGGTTCACAGGGTTGGAGCCAGAAATTTGAGAAGGCCCAACTGGTGAAGGCCACCTGCTGGCTGGGGCCATCACCAGGTTAGGACAAGGACTTCAGGTGTGGCCTCTCGCCCTCTTCCTGCAAGCCGTCAGGATTTGCAGGCAGGGACTCCATCCTGATGGCCTCTCCTCCTCCCTCGGAAGCCCCACCTCCAACACCAGGCCCAATAAAGCTTCCTCCCCTAATAGCTCCTTTCAAGGAGTCAATCTAATGTTAGTGTCATCGGGATGACCAGGGCACAGCAGAGTCCCAGAGGGAACAGAGTGAGGTCCAGGTCAATGTGGGAAGAGGGGTTTGCAGCAAGCGACCTTCGACCTTCGGATGCAAATGGTGGTCATCCCACCCTGCACACTTTGGCTGCCTCTGGAGTAAAGTCTTCCTACGCTCAGACACTCAACTCAGGATGGGGCTGGGTCCTAAGAAACCTCTCATATGCTGGAAATCCTCGAAGTTGAAATGTTTTTAATACACAGAGGGGCTGGGTCATTGGTGCCCAGCTGAGCCTCTACCTTAGCCACCTCCAGAACCAACACTCCTGCAGCCCCACTAGGCAGAGCCACAGAGCACAAAGACTGCTCTCCGTCACAGTGGCGAATGTCTCGTGTGATTCATCAAGCACTTCACTGAAGTTAAAAACTGCATGGGGGTGACATTTCTCCACCCTGAAGTGGAAACACCCTTATGCTGAGCCTATCCAAGGGTGGGACCCCTTTGCATGTCTGCGGCTCTGCAAGCAACAGTGGCAAGCCAGCACAGCACCTCGGGGCACAGGGTCTGTGAGCAGAACTTCTCATCTGTGCTGAACCATGAGCTGCTCCCTGGCTCGGGCTCCGCACTAACCCAAGGGCTCTTGCTGCTCGTCTGAGTTTTCCTGGGCACCTCCCAGCCACCCCACACAGCCCACCCTGGCCTCGCCGATGCCCTTGCTCATGTCCCCACAGTGCCTACTCCTCCAACTGGTACAGTGGCACAAAAGCAGCACATACACTGTGGCACTGTCTTCCCAGCCTCAGTGCAGGGCCTGGTGAGTTCCGTGTCTCAGCGACTGTGTGACAGTGGGAGAACCAGGAGAGTGTCTCCATGGGAGGTCAGTGCCCAGCTGCACGGACACCCCCTGAGGTCTCTGCTGGGTGTGTGCCACATGGGTAATGGGCAGTGGCGTCTTTTCTACCAGACTCCACATCTGCCCCGGTGCTGGGAACACTGGATAACTTAACGGTGATGTGAAAACAGAGGTGTGCTGGGCTGGCAGTCTGAGTAGTGGGACGTCACATTGGACACTTCGGCTCTGAGGCTCAGAGGGAGGCTCAGGGAGAGGTGGTCATGACTGTGGGACAGAAGGGGTCCAGAGCCTGTGTACATCTTGGGTACAGAGCGGCAGGCCAGGCTGTGCTGAGGGCGACACCATGCAGGGCGTCACCCTGGGTGTCAGCAGCCTCCTTCCTCTCCCTGGATGTCCCACTTCTCCAGATCCAACACACTGGCATCCTGTGCTGCTCTAGAGAAAGATCTTGAACCAGAGCTGTGAACACCTCCAGGAACAGCAAAGTGAGAACATCAAAGAAGTTTCCTAGCTTATTCATTTCAAAATGACAAAGTTCTTCAGCAATTCCAGCCAGCTGCAGGTGCTGGTGCCTGTCAGGAGTGGCACTGTTTGTCCCCCTTGGGGAGGGGAATGGCAGGGACACAGGGAGACAGGTGTGGCTTGAGGACACCCTCCAGAGAGGGGTTTCCTAAGTCTCCCTGGCTCCTCCCTGTTCCAAGTGCCTGTAGGCAGTCCTGGTCCTCTCCCCTGGATCATCCATGCAACACTGCTCCCTATACACAGACTCTGAACCCAGTGTGGACTGAGCCAGTACCTGCTGCTCTGGGTGTGAATCTCAGGATTGTTTTATTTATTGTTTTTGCCATTTTTCTCCTGGCAACTAATGAGATCCAAAATGGAGGCATGAATTATACCCCAGTCATCATATGTCCTGCAAAGCAAACTGCCCCAGCGTGAGAAGGGTTTAGCTCATGTACCATCCAGTTTTCCTGTCATTAGGACAAAATACCTGGCAGAAGCAACTTAAAGAAGGAGAGGTTTCTTTGGATCATGGTTTTGGAGCTTTCAGTCCATGGTTGGCTGCTCCAAGAGGGCTCTGAAACAGAGCCCCATGATGGGAGGTGTGGCAAAAGAACCAGGAAGCAGAGTGAACAGGGACATCCAGAGAGAGGAAGGGGGCAGGGACAAGAATAAACCTACCAGTCACACCCTCATGACCCCCTTCTTCCAACTGCCCCACCTTGTCAAAGCACATACCACTATGCCATTGTAAGGCAAGTAATCCACTGATGAGTTTAGGTCTCACATGATCTTATCAGCTTCTGAAAGTTCCAGTTTGGGGCCAGTGATTTAGCTGAAGTGGTACTTCGTCTATCTTGGAAAAACAAGAGCCTAAGTTCGATCCCCAGTGCTGGCAAAAAATAATAAAATAAAAAGCAAAAGTTCCAGTTTTGTATATGGAAGCCTTTTAAGCTATGGTTCTGATCCAAGCCATCACATCCCATTAGGAGTAACCAGTTCTGAATATCCGTGGAAATAACAACCACAATCCAAATGATGACAGAGGTCCCTGATTGAGGTGAGAATACCTACTGGTCAGAGAGAAATGCCAAATAGTCTTCACTGACTTACGGTGACAGCCATGCTACAGCTTTGCTTAAAATTGCCACTTGGGCCAGACAAAGTGGTATGCCTCAGTAATGCCAGCATTTGGGGAGGCCAGGCAACCTAGAAACTTAGCAAAACCCTTAAAATTAAAAAAAATTTAAAGTGTTGGACAGGTTACTCAGTGCAAAGTTCCTAGATTTGACTCCCAGCATAATCAATCAATAGATTGATGGGTCAATTAAGTAGGCACTCCAATGGCCCTGTAGAGCAGTACCTGCAGAAAACACACATTCCAAGCCACACCATTTTGAACTACATCTCTACCTACAACGCTTCCTAAGAATGTGGCTTTGGAGCAGAGCAGCCACTGAGACTGTGCAGCCTGAAAGACGGGTTAACAGGTCCCCTAAGGAGATGAACCCAGTGACTTCCATGAGCAAGGGACACACTGGCGCAGCATACCTCTCCCTGCTCACAGAACGTGGAGGAGCTTCTGCAAAGTCACTGGTCCTGTCACTGGTGCCTAAGGAAGAGGGAGGTCTTGGAAACACACGTGCTTTGCTACATGGCACCAGCGGAGCATATGTGAAGGAGGGATCCCGTGTGTAGCCAGACAGCTCAGGGTGCCAGCACCCTGGTGGGTGAGAAGAGTGGATCATCATGCCCCTAACTAGCTGAAGGTCTCGGGCTATGTCTGTGGCAAGTTCCTCAGAGGACTGTGAAAAGACTGGATGGGCTACACCGGGCAGCATTTGGAAATCATGCCAATTCTCCATTAGTATTAGCCATCCCTTTGGATGAGGATTCAACAAAGTGTGCCCTATCTTAGTCCCTTTTTTGTCCTTGAGAAAAAATATCCAACTCCCTCAACTTAGAGGAGGAAAGTATACTTGGGGCTCATGTTTCTGTCCCTGGCTGCCTGGCTCCAAGGTGGGCAGCACGGCAAAGCTGCTTGAATCCTGGTGTTTGGGGAGCAGAAACAGCAGGGCAGAGCCAGGAGGGAGATTCACCTGCCAGGTCACACCACACTGCTCCAAAGCCACATTCTTAAAAGTCACACCTCTCCTCTGACCCTCCTGACATACAGCCAGACACCACCCTCATAATCCAATTGCCTTCCACAAGCACCACCTCTGCATGGAACATTCAGGTAGGAGCCATAACAGACTCTTCCTGTCTGTATAAATGAAGTATTGAAACAGCCTGCTCATGACTTCGCTGGTAACCACAGTGTCTCATCAAAGTGGAAGAGTCCAGTCATGAGCTCTGCAAGCTACACCTGCTATGCGTCTCTTGCTTGAGGAAGTTTACCTGCTGCTATTCCACATGTATCCACCTTCTTCCCCAGGAGGGTGTCGGATGGCTGAGTGCAGTCCTGAGTTTGTTCTCGAGCCTGCTGTCTCCTGCAGGGCCTCCAGGGAAAGGTGGCTCAGGAAGCCTCAGCTGGCCGCAGCCACTTGTAAGACAGGCTCCACCTAGAGAGGCACTTCAAGCCCAAGTCCCCAACTGTGACAGGATAATCAGGACCCTCAGATCCCTCTCTTCTCACCTTTCAGCCCTTAGGACCAGGAACCAAAACTCCTGTCTTTAAACCTTCTAAATTAGTAAGTTCAATTATCACACCAACACGAACGCTAATCTTTTTCAGTTTTATCATCTTTTATGTTGTTATTCTAATTAACTGTGTTGGAAAACACTGAGTCCAAGTTTTAAAAAATAAGGAGGTGGTTTTTGAAGTGCGGTGTTGTTTGATAACAGGGTCTTCTCAGAGATTCTGGCTCTAGAAATGGATTGGAATATAACTCAATCCTTATTCATAGGTAACAACACAGGTCTATGTATGTGCAAGTAGGTGGGCAGGTAGAATAGGCCGTGTCATCTTCTGTATAGGCAACAGCTGGAAATAGCCACTTAGATATGTTTCTGTATTTTGGATCGTTCCATTTCTCTCCAAGCACTGCTGATAATTTGTGCTAAAAATAAATAAATGACCTTTTTGCCATTTTTCTTTACCAATGATCCTAAGATTAAGATTTTCCCGGAGCCTCCTTGAGCAACTTCTGACCTTCTGGACTGAAGGTGACACAAACTGCTTCTTGGCACAGGCTGGCCATGTTCACAGTCTGAGGATACAACCTTCACTGCACCAAGATGCCTCATCACTCATTTTAAATGTCCCCCACAGGACTTGGTTCTCTTGCAACAAAGTTCAGAGGGTCCTAGAGAAGTGACTGGATCACGAAGAAGCCAGCTTCTTGTGTACTAAGCCATGGATGGGTTCTTGGCAGGATGGCTGTTGGAAGTGCAGCTCGGTTGGAGGAAGTGAGTCATGGAGTACATGACCATAAGGACTTCATCTGGCCCCACAGCTCCTCCCTCTCTGCTTCCTGTCTGCTGTGAGAGGCTTTCCTCCACCACACCCTTCCACCACGATGGCTTCCTTTCTCTTGGGCCAGGGACACTGGAACCAAGGAAAAGAGGACTGAAGCCGCTAAAACTGCCAACCAGAAGAAACCTTTCCTCCTTTAAGTTGAACTTCTCAAGCATTTAATCACAGTGATGGGGAGTTGACCCACTCAAGATGGCTCCTTGACTACCCTTTCCACTGGACCTCTGTCACCCCTCAGCCTTCCCATAAGAAGAGTCTGAGGGATGCTGCCTTCACCCTCTTCCTCCCCAGTGCTGGCTTCCCTGGGTTGCAGCATCCCACATTCCTTACCAGGAGGAAGATGCATGGGAGGAAGATGGAGGCTGGGAGCCAACCATGGCCACTCAGTCACTTATTTTCCAAATCAGAGTATCTGACAGTGAGAGACGAGTGTTAATAATCACCTCCGAAGCAGGCCCACAGGACTGGGGGTTGATCACCCTTATATAGGATGTGAGCAAAGCCCATGCACGGGAGAAGCTATGCACCTGAACGCATCCCCAGGATTCAGCACACCTCCTCCATGCTGGTGCAGCTCTCTGTCCCTGTGCTCGCCCCTGGGCCGTGCTCTTCAAGGCACTGGAGGGACTTCTGACTATGCAGCAGAACTTGGGGGACAGCAGGCCAGTGGGGCACAGCTGTGGGCTTCTATCTAGATCTCCCCCAAAGCCTCATGAATTCACAGGTGGGCTTTGGAAGGTGTGTGATAGTGGAGGAGGCTACTGATGGGTGGAGGGTGGTGGGTTTACTGAAGAGGGCAGACCCACCTTGGGTGTGGGTGGCACCAGCCCATAGGATGGAAGGAAAAGGAAAGGAATGGCTGCCCTGCCATGAGCTTTCTCCTCCGCACAGCCCCTCTGCCAGGCCACACCACCTTGGATCCATCTGATTCCAGACTGAAACTTCTACACACTGAGCCAAAGTAAACCTTCCCACCTTCAGCTTGTGGGTGTCAGGGGTTTTGTCCCAGTGATGAGAAAGTAACTATGACAGTAGGCATGCAGGGCCCTGGCTAACGAGGCTCACAGAGCACAGGGACGGGATGGCTCACAGCCTTTTCACTGCCATCCCACGAGCCCCGTGGATCAGGAGGTCTCACCCAGCACAGATGAGGCTGGGGCAGTTTTAGGAGGAGAAACCAAGGACAAGGGGAACAGCTCAGCACACAGGAAGACGGAGTCCTCCCAGGCTCCATTCACAGGTGGAAAATGTACTCTCTTGAAGCCAAGAAGCACTTGATGAATATTCACACAGCTTGATGAGACCACTACACTGTGTTTGCATTTTGCACGATCGGAAGCTCTGGGTGCATGAAGTCGTGGCTGTAGACAGCCCTGTGGCTGGCAGGGCTGGGCTGGATGAGCAGGAGGACCAATTTGGGGCCAGAGAACCAGAGCTGAATCATAGTTCTACCATATTGCCTCATCTATCGCTCATTCAATCAATGAACATATGTTGAAAGTCACCTGAACTCTAGCTTTCCAAATGCAAAGGGAGCGTCTCTGTGTTCTCGTGGGAGTCTACCCCAGGATCTGTCCTCCAGCCTCATCTTTCTTGGTTTAAACACCTTGCTTGCTGTGGGCTGCCATGCTTGTGGCTCCAGGAGTGGGCACATGACCTGGTCCCAGCCATGCAAAGCTGAGCATTGCCCACCCATGGGTGGCTCCTCCAGGATAACCTGGCCACAGGCTGGATGCTTGAGGCTCCTGCCTAGGACCTGCTGGAGATCACCAGAGCTGAGCCACTTGGTCCCTGGGTATAGATGTAACTGGGCATGTTTCCAAAGGGCAGTGGGCCTGCCTGATCCTGCCTGTGGGAGGAGCCCAGAGCTGGAGGAGAGAAGCTTGTGGACAAATGTGTGACACAGCTTCACCACGCCTCTGGGGACGTGGCTACAGAGACTTGTCAAACACAAGTAAAGAGAAGATGAGCTCTGATTCACAACTACAATGAATGTTTAATTTTTTAAGTATTATAATAAAAAGACATGTTACTGTAAATGCCCCTAAAAATCTTCTCCCTCCCTTTGAACACACTCATGCTAGTGTCCTTGCCACTTTCTGCAGCAGCTCTGGAGTCCTCCTTCCTGAGAGTCTTTAACTGCACTGTGCTGGCCTTGATGTCCTTAGTGGATACAAATGTCTCCCTCTCACCCTCATTGTGACTCTGGGGAAGAGCCAGGAGTCACGTGGGGCCAGATGCAGTGACTGAGGTGGATGAGGACATAGTGTCATGTGTTTATGAGCTGGTTTCTGTTGGATGGCACTTGGCAGCAGCAGTCACCAAATTTTTATCAGACCTTGTGAAGACCCTCAGGAGGAAGGACTCCAGAGCTGCTGCAGAGAGTGGCCAGGATGATGCGATAAGTGTGCGCAAAGTGAGGGGAGGATTTTGAGGGGGATTCATGGCAGTGTGTCTTCTACTGCAACACATTTTTTATTTAAATATTCACCATATATTGTGAACGCTCCTTGTGTAGACAAAAAACAGAAAAGCTATTCCACCAGTACCTCTGCAAGCTCTGAGAGAAGTGCTACCACTCACACTTTACCAGCCAAGATCCCTGCTTCTCAGGGGCCGCCAGCCAGCCCAGCAGAGCCTATGGATCCCCAGCAGGTCCAACAGACCACAAGCAAAGTTGGCTGGAAGGGACAGAAGTGTTAGGGTCATTAGAAGAAGCAGAGATGTTTGGAGAGACAGGGGTAGCACACGGCCGCGGAGCAGGTGCTCACTGAAGACCTGTGAGCCCAGAGAGGACAAGTTCCCATGGCTGGCCGGTTCCACAGCTGTGTTCCTGGGTTCACGCTAACTCCATCTGGGTGGCTGTGTTACACACCATTGTTCTCATTCCCAAGTTTCACATCAAGTCTTTAAACAACATAATAAATATGTCCCCACAGCCTTGCACAAATATATAATCATTGCCTTCTGCAAATGTCTTCTCTTTATATATTTCTTATAAGTTTCAGGATTTTTTTCCTAAGTTCTTTTGTACTAAAAAAAATTGCTATTTTTAACCAAATATAAATACCAGCCATTGTGCTGGTTTGAATAGAGTATTTTTAGACAGGTCACAAGGATTTACCCATGGAAAGGCCTCCGCTGGGTGTGTGGCCGATACACCTGACCTGGATGACACTGTGTCCCTCCTGCCCTCCCTCAGTGGGGACCAGAGGGCCTGGACAACTTGTCGGCCCCACACAGCACTACCAAGATGTCTGGTGGGCTTTCCCACCTACAGCGTGCAGGAGGTGGCTGTCCTCTACAGAAGAGCTTTGCTGGGTTTCACTGTTAGGAAAGCCATGACTGCACGTGGCAGAACATTTGTGAAATGAAGAAAACACAAAATTACCTGTGACCCCAGCACCCCCAGTAATGACAAGCCTGCCTGATTCTCCTCCAGAAGTCACAGTGAAAACAATGTGCAAGGTTGTGGCTGGGGTCCTGTGCACACTTCTAGGGGGGGTGGGCCCCCTCACCATGGGCCTGTCATTTCCTACATCTCCTGTCTATGTTTGTGGTAGGTCACAAATACATTCACTGAGGGTGACTGGTACATGTACATGACACATCTCCTTTCTTTTTACGTCCCATCCTCTATACTCCTTCCCCCCTCTTTACATCTCTTAGTCTTCTTCCCCTTTGTTAGAGATCTATCTCTTCTTTCCTATTGTCTTTTATTTTGTTGTTTGGTTTACTTATACTTTAGGTTTCCCATAAGAAAAATGATGTGACTATTAAATTTGCGTGTCTGATTTCACTTATGGTCTTAACATGCACCTATTATTCTACAAATGACCCAAATTTATCCTTCTTTATGCCAGAGTAATGCTCCACTGCCATTGACAGGTAGATAGGTGAAGACTAGCTCCTCTTCTTCCAGAAAGATAGGTCTCAAAGATTGTCTTCAGACCCAGCCCTCTGACAGAAGTGGGAAGGGGAGACCTGCCCAGAGGGGTCACTTCAGACCCTTCATGAGTGGGTTACTGGAAGACATGGGGATCTCAGGCTTACCAGGGTAGCCTTCTCCTCCACACACCGAGATCATCAGAGAGCCACGTGGGAAGAGATGACAAAGCTGACACAAACAGACAATCGTCTACCTCAGTTACTGATCTAGTACCATGTGACTTCTGGCTCTTGCCCAAAGTCACAATGACCATGAGAGGGAGACATTTTGATCCATTCAGGACATGGAGGCAGCCAGGACAGCACAGAAGACCCTCAGAAGAGAGAACTCCAGAGCTGCTGCAGGAAATGGTGAGGACAGTGGGATGAGTATGTTCAGCGTGAAGGGGGGATTTTGAGGGGACCCACAGCAATAAGTCCTTCACTGTAGTCTTCAAACATAAACACTCCACTGTGCTCTCCAACTCCACCATGTAAACACGTGCAGCACACACGGGGCAGAACACACTGGGTGTGGGTGGGAAGTGGGGTCCCGGGCTGAGCCTGACCAGTGTGCCCAGCACACCTGTCTTGGAGCCCATCAGCCACACGGGAGCTGAGCAGCTGCCTCCCTTGAACTGCATGCTACCACCCCAGCCCAGGCAGGACATGTCCCTCCCCACCCAACCACAGAGACCCCATGAGCCTGTCTCCCCAGCATGGCCGATCGCAGTCACAGTCCTACAGGCAAACGCAGCCTGTCAGCTGGCCTGCGTCAAAGCTGAGTGCCTCTGCCTTCCCTGGTGACGTCCCAGAGAGCCCCAAGCCATATCACTCCAGCACTTTTTTCATCATGTCAATATTTTCAATAAACAGCCCTTTGCTCGAGAGCTCTCAGGAATATGATTAACATAATTCCCCTCACTTTCTCAAAATTTGATGTTTACAAGGATATTTTGGCAAGATCATAATGCGAGCTGACTGGGGCATTCTGTGGGAACAATGCTCCGTTACATGCAATATTAACATTGCTTCTAGAGTCAAGCCACGGTGCTCAGCCTGCTAATCCTCAGCCACCTCTCGGGGGCATTTGGGTAAGAGACACAGATATTTCCTGGAGGAGCCGGCATCCCAGACTCTGGAACTGCCAGCTGAGCCAGTCCCCTGGGAGTCCAGGCGAGTTATTTATTCTGTGTGGATCGGTTCATATTTCACCTCTTCCGGGAAGCCCTCTGGCTCCTCTCTCCTCTTTTTCATTTGGGTTGTTCTTTCCCTTTGCCTTCATAATACTCAGTATTTATACTATTGTGGTTATAGTACTGTATGAAAATAATTGTGTTGGTCTAGGCTCTTACATGCAATTACTATGGCCAGCCACCAAGGCTTATGCAGTTTTGGGACCTCAGTGGCAGCACGATGTCCACACGTGGCATGCAAGTAGGTGGCCATGTCCATAGTCCTGGAGTTCAAGCTGCTCGGTCCCTCTACACTCCCTGCTTCCATGTGACTGGGACTGACTCTTCTCCAAAAGAAACAGTGGACCAAACAGCCCAAGAGGACTATGGTCTTTCCCATGGGGGGCTGGGAGGTCCCCCTCAGCCCTGGGAGGAGAGCTGTAGCCTGGGGTCCTGAGCCACAAAAACCGAATCCAGTTGCCCCCCAACTGGCACCGCTTCCATAGAAATTATTCAACATCACAACTGTGAGGAAGTATAAACATTTGTTAAGTCCTGCTTGGAATTCTGAATTTGGACCTTCCACATGCTGTTGATGTGCAGATTTGTGCCATGACAGCAGCTTCCCACCAGCCCCAAACTCATGTAAGGAAGTGACTGAGGCTATAATGTGGGGTGCTGCTAAGACAAGGTGCTAGGTAGACCAGATGTACCCTGTGCATTTTAGATTTGAATGCTATCCAAGATATGACAGGTTTATTAGGTTTTAACATAAAGTTGGGAAACATCTGTCTTAAGTGTCTTTGTTTAAGGCCCTAAGCTTTGGTATCTTTTGTTATGTGGCAGCACTGACCAATGCAGTGCCCAGGTGCTGATCTGAGCTGAACTAGACAGAGCACTCTGGGAACTGAGGATCTGAGAGCAAGGGGCAGAGTGTGAACAGTGCATGCTCATAACAACAGTGCTATCTGAAATGTAGAGACAGGGGAATCCAAACCAGGGAAGCCTAAATGAGCTAGCTGTAGGGCAGATAAAATCTGGTCCTGGCCGGGCGTGGTGGCTCACGCCTGTAATCCCAGCACTCGGGAGGCAGAGACAGGAGGATTGCTGAGTTCAAGGCTTGCCTGGGCTCCATAGTGAGCTCAGGGCCAGCCTGAACTACAAAGTGAGACCCTGTCTCAAAAAAAAAAAAAAATCTGGTCCTGATGACTAGGAGACCGCCAGTGTGCTGAGCAACACCTTCACCTGGGTCAAACATTTCTGGGTTCACATTCAAATTGGCTCATGTACAACATTCTGACCCTGCCAAAACACTTACTCAGCTTCTTGAGACCTTTAGGGACCTCTTTCAAATCCCAAACCTCAGCTCCTACCAAGAGTAGCTCCAGGCAATGTTTAAGAAATATCTCCCATTAATGCCTAATTGCAGAGCCTCTAAGAGATTTTGTTGATGCAAAGACCAACACAGCCTGTCCACCTGCAGGGACAGAACGACAGGTCCCATGATGTCCACAACCCCACAAGATCACAAGGGCTGCTCTGAGCACACAGCACTCCCAAGAGACTATGCAGGCAAATAAAAAACACAAAAGCAAAGCAGACCTTTTTTTTGCAACAGCTTTTGATAAATTTGAGGATGAGACACCTACAGGATGCCATTAACTACCTGCCTTTTCAGAAGCATTAATGAGGGACCTGCTCCCCTTGCCACTGCCCCCGGACATGGAAAGCCGGGTGAAGCACACATGTAATTGAGAGCTAAGATCCTGGGGACTCCACTTGGACAAGTGTCAGGCTTACACAGGACCCTGGAAGCCACCTCACCCAATGCCTTCCTGAGAATTTGTTGTTTGCTACGGTGTCCTGAAGGGTGGGCCCCACCTTCTGCCCACAGGACCCCCAAAGAGCCTGCAGCTCTGTAGCCAAAACACCTGCAAAGCCAAATCTGGCTTGGGTCACCACCTGCGTATGTCCAACGACTGTCCCCCAACTCAGCACACATCTGGCGACACCAGAAACCTCCCTCCTCTGCACTCTCAGGTTCTCTGAAATAAATGGAACCTTGCTCTCCAGAGAAGAAACACAGCAAGTCTGTGTCCCAGTGACTCTGTAGCTCCATGAATTGTGCCCTCCTGATGGACAGAAACTGTGGGTGCAGCTGTGGCACAGAGTGTGGACCGACACCACCTTCCCAGCTCATCGGATGCTGACTGGCCACCTTCAGTGTCCGCTGAGCCACAAAGGCTCTGACTATTTCACTAATAATGGTATGATTAACCTTGAAAAAGTTCTCTTCTCTTTTACCTTCAAAGAAGAATGGAGAGCCAACCTCTACCCAGATCCAGGCCAAGTGAGCAGAAGCCTCAGGGGTCTAAGTGGGTTGATGCCTTTCCTATAATGCAGTAGAGAAATCACTCACCGTATGGGATTCAGCGTGGAGTTGGCAGCCAGGCTTCTCTTTTCATTAGCTCTTAGCAAAGATCCTTTTTTTAATTTTTGCAACATTTGCAATTGAGCCCAAGGCTTTCACACTGAGCTGCATGCTTGGCCTTTTATTTTCTTGAGACATAGACCCACTCAGTGGGACTGGTACTTGCGATTGTCCTGCCTCAGTCTCTCAGTGCTAGGATTACAGGCCTGCACCACTGGGCCCAGATGGCTCTGCTGCGGTGGGAGCTGACTGGTGCCTGCACCCCCAATTCTGAAGGCAAGACTTAAGCTGCCCTGCTCCAGCCCAGACCCTCTCCCCTGAACTGCTGAGGTGACATCGGTGCTGGCTGCTCTGGAAATGGGTCTCCCGCAGTGAATCTTCAGTGAATCTTGGGTGCAGAGCAGAGGACCTGGATCGTGGTCTCAGTGGTGGTAGAAGTGTCCACACTGGCAGGACTGACACCCCAACATGCTGTTCTGCTCTGGCCATGCAACTGTGGGGTCCTCATTTTGTGCCTCAGAACCTGTGTCCCACTCATAATTCATCAGGCTTCCATTCTGGCCAGGAAAAGGAGCACATCTGTGCCCCCACCACATGATCCCTCTGAGAACCCCACACTCAGCCTAGAAAGCTAGACCTGGCAGCAGCAGACAGACAAGCAGAGTTTCAAGCAAGGGAATATGCTCAGAGGGCACCAGGGCACTGTGGCCACACAGTGCAGGGTAGCCTAGGTGTGGCGAAAGTGTTACCTGACTACATAGCACAACCCTGACCCGAATGAGAGACAAGAGGAGGTGGAGGAAGGAGGAGCCTGTGGCTGGCACTAGCCAGGCCCAACACTGCACCTCCTTTGAGGAAGTCTGATGCCAAGAGTGTCTTATGGGAGCAGAAAGACAACCCTAACAGGAAATGCCTGGTGTGACGGTGGTGGGCTCCAGGGGCAGAGCTCAAGGTGTTGGACTGTGGCCCATGGTGTGCCTACCACTCACTGGTCCTGGGACCCACGAGCAGCTCCTCCGTGTCTGCCAGAGCTCGGAACCAGCCAAGGTCACAGGGACACGAGCAGTGGAGGGAGGTTGGGGCACCAGCAATGACTCCTAGGCCAGACCCCAGAGGATACAGTGGAAACCATGGTGTCCTGGGCCAACCTGCTCCAGAGGTGAGCTGGGGATGGGCTCCTAGGGGAGGCGGGGGAGGACCTCGTCTCCAACTCACACTGAACAAATCTGTTACCCTGGAGAGGGGAACAAGTGTGATGGCAGGATCAAGGCAGACATGCAAGGATGCCCAAGGGTGACGTGGGGGCCGGGAGCTCACCTTCCCCCCAACGTGTACCTTGGGGCTCTGAACCACGCACACCTGTGAGCTCTGGCTGCAGGACAGATGCAGGCAGGAGCTGGTCTAGGCCACATCCTGGGGCCCCCACCTGCCCCCTCTTCTGTATCTGTGGGGGCCAGCTACACAGGTGGTGGGGCCTGGGTCACCCTGGAGGAGGCAAAGGCAGCAGCATCATGATGGGCCAAGATAGGGGTCCAGGCTTCACCCCGCATCACTGTCCTCATCCTGGCCTTGGTCTTGGGAGCCCTGTAGCTCTTCTAATGGTTTGCGCTGTGCAGCAGGGAGTTCAGAGCCACAGGGAGTCTGGGAGCTCTGACGTCCCACCGGGTACAGAGGGCGGTGGCTGGCAGCCTGCCAGTGGCACCCTGCTCCCCACAGAGTGGCTCACCATGCGGCCAGAGGTGGCCCCGCCCACAGACACTGAAGCCAAGACTGACGACAAGCCTGTACTGGGGAGTCCTGAAGCTAGCTGTGCTGGTGAAGGGGCAGATGGAGCGCTGAGGAAAATCCACCCGGGCTCCAGGCTGCACATCCCTACAGACTGCTTCCATCTCGTGCCCCAGAGCAGCCCACAGACGTAAAACACGAGGAAATCATCTCTGCCACTCTCGAGAGGGAAGCACAGTTGTCACTGCTTGTGCAGGTGCTCTGTACACACGTGTCCAGGGCAGCACTCACTGGAAACCCGGCCCCCACGGGCTCTGTGTGTTCTGAGGGGCAGGACAGTCAGTCACATCAGCAGCCGCAGCTGGAGCTGCCATCCCGGAGGGCTGGGACGGGCAAGCGGACTCCAGCAGGGCAATGTGCAAACACCACTGCCACAGTGCTGCCCACAGCAGAGGGCAACCTCCTGACTACATGCCCACCTGCCCTGGTGGACATTCATGCTAAAGTGGGGAACCCTTTCGCCAACCATGCCAGAGGGATCGAGTTGCCTGGGGGGAGGCGAGGGCAGCCCCTGGCTCTTTCCCACAGCAGGCTCCACACGGCTGTGGCCTAGGTGTCCTCCTGGCCCCGAGGGATGCCTATAGGCATCTTCAAATAGCAGCATCTCACCACACAGGGAAAGGGAAAATTAGTCCCTGCAGAGCTGGAGAATTGGGATCTGGTGGAAAACATCAGGCCCCAGTGTCCGCTTGTGCGCAGTCTCGGAAGAAGCTGCCAGAAGCACGAAAGCCTCAATGACACAGCAGGTTACAGGTCACAGGGCTGGCTCTGGGGAGCCTGAGCTGCCAGCAGGAGGAGCCCACCATGAGAAGAGGTGGCACCTGGTGCTACCCAGACCCACGACTTCCTACCCCAGACTCCACGCTCTCAGGATGCACCCTTCCTGCCACAACGATCTGCTCCACAGATGTTCTGCTCCACAGAACAAGCCATTCGCACCTGGGCAGCCATTCGCACTGACAGGCTGGTGGACCCAACCTGAAGTGAATTCAAACCAAAGCTACAGATGCCCACATTTGCTGGTCCCTTCGCTGGTCCCGCCCGACCTCCTAGTAACCAGCTGTGTGTCATAGGGGACACCACACTGTCTCTCTTGTCTGCTTCCTCTTCTGTGGCAAGGACGCACAGGCGCCAGGTTGTGTGGTATTTCAGAGCTCCTGTGTGACAGGACAGGCGTGTGTGGTGCCGGCTGGAGCCGGGGCTGCTGTTTGCTGGCGCTCCTCCTGGTGCACCGCCTGCAGACAGCGCCCACGCAGGCGCGCGCAGTGAGCCCTGGCCCCCTTTCCCCGGTTGCCATGGAGAATGGAGCACAGCAAGCCAAGCTCAGCACCGGGCGGATTGGCAGCCACTCATCCTTGCAGAGGGGAAACTGCAGGCTCTGCGCCGGCTCATTAGTCCAGAGCCGGGGCTCCCCATGGCTCCTCCATGGCACTGGGCTCCTCTCCAGCCCCTCCTCACCCTCAGGTCCCCTCTAGCACCCCAAGTGGACTCGTCATCCATGCACTTCCTCTTTGTCCATGTCACCCTTCCCCAAAAGACCCTACCCTAAGTCTCAGGTCCATGTGACACAGCTGAGCTGCCAGATGGCCTCGCAGGAGAAACGTGGGGCTGAGGCCAGCCCAGGGGTCCAGCTGAGGAGAGGAGAGCAGAGGAGAGGAG
>PVIC010016132.1:0-27162 GCA_004025085.1 Thryonomys swinderianus | reverse complement strand
AAATGTGTCTTTCGTAGCAAGTGATTTGTGGTTGCTAGGCAATGAATATAGGTTTAACCTGTGAGCTTCAGAGACACAAAGTTTAGGTTAGAGTTTAAATAAAACCTTAGCTTTGTCCTCCTGCTAGGAAAGATTGCCTAGGCTGTGGGTGGCAAGTAAGAGGACACAGCAAGAATCCTTGTGGCAAGTGCCAGTTCCTGGTGAGTCCCACAACAAAAAGACTAACAATCAACAAACCACAAAATCAGAACCTTGAGGAAAAGGCTGAGCCCAGGCTTGACTCTTGCTATTCTGAGCAGTAGCGGCAGCAAAAAGCCACCTACCTTACAAGCAGAAAGGGCCAATGCCCTGAGTTTGCCACACTTTTATTTGACAGCAAGCCTTCACACCCATGATCCTAGCATGCATAAAACAGGGCAGTCATCCACAATAATTCCTATAGTTGAAGATCCTGTAGGGCAGAGCTGACATCCTTACATCCATGTAAGTCCCAGTAAATCCCAGTCTTAAAGCCAGCAATCCTAGTGCAGTAATCCTTGTAGTTTAAAATCCTGCAGAGTGGGGCAGATGTCCACAATAATCCCAATAGTTGATCCCTCTGGGTGGGGCAGACATCCTTAAATCTGAGTAAGTAAATGGAGTAAGTACATTGTCCATAGTTCCTGAATTTCCCAACACTAAACTATTAGATAGATAACATAAATGTCTCAAGGGCTTTGCCCTAGGCCCCAGGGTAGCATATCTTCAAACTATGTATTTGACTCAATCTGATTCTAGGGATGATCTTTTCTACTGGTTGAGAAATGCTCTAATTTTCCCTTTCATGTAGTTTCTTCACTCTTTTAAAGATTGAAACCAATGCTTTAGATGGGTTTTTCTAGCAGTGGTTCCTTCTTTACACATGCAAATCATAACCCATGCTTTTAGAATCACTGCTGGAGTAAAACCACAAGCTCCCAGGGAGGACAAAGTCAAATGCCAGTGAGAGGTGTTGGCTATTTTCTCTCTTATCCTGTGTTTGCTCTCCAGATGGAATCTACCAGCTTTGGAGTTGAGTCACCTTGGAGATTCCTTGAAGATACAGAAATCAAGTGGAAATTAAAGAGATGACAGTAATTTCTCTTGTTTCAGACGGGAAACACTTTTTGCTCCTTTGTAAAGTATTCTTAAGCAATGGAGAATGTTCAACCCTCACATAGTGACAAAGCTGTATAATATTTTCTGCACCCATATGTGGCCTGCCTACCCTAGCCTCAAAATGGAATATAGATAGAACTATTGCTTATGAAGCTATTTCACAATTAGAACTGTGCTGTAGGGAAGAGGAAAATGTTAAAAACTGCCTTGTGTTCAGACTTATTTTGAATTAAGAAATAATCCTTACTTATATTCAAAATGTAAATGTAAACTGAAGGGAAACAAGACACAGTCTTTAAGGCATCCTTTATCACTGAGCTCAAGGCTATCCATCCTCACTCCTTGGAACCTGAGAATTAGGTTTCCAAGGAAACATTAACCAGAGCCTTGCCCAACTATTATTGAATCTGAGGCTTCCCTTACTTGCTCCTCAGGCGTTGAGGGTGGGGCTTGTAGTATAGTTATAAGTGATGCCTTTATGAGCTCCATCCATCCTTAGCTGATTTTGCTCAAGCTCAAGGAAAATACCTATTCAGGAAGTAAATGAGGAGTTTGGAACTACTGATGTTTGTGCTTCCTTTTCTGTTAGTGACCTAAAACAGATCAAACAAAATCTAGGAAGATTTTAAGATGACACCCAATATCCTATCTGCACCATTCTTTCCTGAGAAACTTAGTCTTTGAAAGTCTTTGAAGGATGCTGAAGGAGGAAGGACTGTCTTCGATGATTACTTCCTCTTAAGTAGGGATGCTGCTCTACCTACATGGTGAACAAGGAACTCTTGCCCTGTCTGGTCTTCAAGGTCAAAAGGGTTGAATTCTTCATCTCAGGCTTTCTTTGTGAGCCATAAACATGGATGCAGGTTTTGACATTGGGCTTCAGACATTACCAGTATTTGATGCTTATCAAACAAGAGACAAATTTGACCAAAAGATTAAGTATGTAAATTCTGAATAATAATTATAAGACGTATTAAGAAAGGCTTTACACAATATAGTAACCAAATCCCCCAATTCCAGGTATTTGGCCAGGATATTCATGACCTAAATAGTTCTCTATGGATCCTAGAAGCATGGTCAACAGCTTTTGTGCTGTATCTCTGACCATTTTGGAATGGTTGACATTAGAATTATATCTTTTTTTTTGACAAACATAACCCCTGTTTCGATGGTTAGGACATGTAGATCCCTACAATGTGTGGCACCACCACTGCCAGCAAATCTCTTTGATCTTGAAGGATGCCAATGTTCTGAGTAAATTCATCTAGGTTGTCTGTCAAGTTCTTAGGTAATTTGGTGAAAGGAAAAAAGACATTATTAGTTTTAAGGTTTTGTACACATAGTCATTATTTATTATCTATATTCAAGGTAGTTTTTAAAAAAATATGCAAAAGCATCTGAGAAGAAACAGAAAAAAAGAAACAAAAGGAGTCATGTAAAACTTGGAACATGAACCTCAAGGGTCACAAACAGGAGACTGGGTCTCTTTATCTGGTCCAGCAAATGTATTGGTATTTACTTTTCTGAAAATAAATATAAGATTAATAACTAGTTTGCAGGGGTAAAGTTCTTTATCCTTCTTCATTTTTTGGTGTCTCAGGTGGCTTAGATCTTGCCCTTGAAAGGTGACTTTATCTATTTACTGAAATTTAGTGTCAGAAGGAGTGGTTAATACACTGGTATAAAGGCCTTTCCTTTTGGATGTCAGTTGGCCCTGGAATCCCCATTATTTCTAGGTCTTGATTAAGACCTACTCAATAGGGCAAACGTTGGGCTAAAAATTAGTTCCTTGGAGTAGAGGAATCTTACTTCCATATTGTTAGAGGTCATGTTGGAAAGTTCTCAGATGGGTCACATAGTAAAGAATCTGAGAAGTTTCATTGTCAATAGAAGAAGACTTCTTTTGTAGTGGTTAAGGAAATGAGGAAGGATGTGTCTGTGAGTTCTGGAGGGCACAGATAGGATATAACTCACAGACATGGGTTAAAACATTATGGGTTCCAGACCCTATAAAGAGCCTATGTGCCATAGAAGTGACTTTCCATTGCATTCATTGTTGCGAGAACAATTGTCAATCCACATAACACCATTAGATCTTTTTTTTTTTTTTTTGAGACAGTGCCTTGCTTTGTAGTTCAGGCTGGCCCTGAGCTCACTAAGTAGCCCAGGCAAGCCTCGAACTCAGCAATCCTCCTGTCTCTGCCTCCCGAGTGCTGGGATGACAGGCGTGAGCCACCACGCCCAGCCACCATTAGATCTTTTGAGGTCCATCTGCATTAAGAATCACTTGAAGTTCTGCTGGAGTGTACCCTGGCTCTTTGCCAAGATCCTGGAAAGGAAACATGGGCAAAAGTTTTGATAGGCCAAAATTATGTTGGAAAGCAGCCTGTTTGGCAGTGTAATTTGTCTTAGAATTACCTTAGAAGACAGAATGGGGAAGCTTGATATCCCCAGGAGTGGATAACTGTCAGTTTACATGGGAGATTTTCTCCCTTGAACTCATACATGTGTTATTAGTTACTGGTGAGTAGTGTAAACTCCTCTTTCTTTATAGGAGTCCATATTGGCATGTAATACCAGAAAAGCATATTTAAGGCATATAGGCCCCTTTTCCATGCACAAGTTGGAGTGGCCATGTGAGGGCAATAAGTGAAGGCAATAAGTGAGTGCAGAAGTACAAGAGAAGAGTCCTCTTGCTTCAGTGACTGGGGTATAGCTGACTGTGGCATGGCCTACCCCCATAATACCATCCTTTATGAAACTTCTGCCATCAGCAAAACATGATAGCTGGAACTGTTAATGGTTGGTCTCTCAAATTAGGGCAACTAGCATAACTTTGAATGATGGTCTGTTCACTCTCATGTTCTTTCTGTCGCTTGGTTGGGAGGAAGTGGCTGGGTTTTAAATAATGCAATACTGAAGAGAAGCATCTGTCTTTTAAATAAGTATGGTCTGATACTTAGTATTCCTTTTTCCATTCATCCACAAATGTCCCTTGAGTTCTTACATAGGCTTACTTTGGTGTGGGGTTAGATCTAAGAGCTTTTCTTCCAAGGTTATATGAGAAGATTTGTGTGATAAGCTGATTGGTTTTCCTGGCCCTGATACTGAGTTAGGACTCCTTTGGCTATTCCCTGTTCTTCACCCATGAAGAAAAGAAAAATGCTTAATTAGGTCAGATATTTCTAATGCTAGAAACTGCATCAGGACCCATTTTAAAGCCTTGAAGAACTTTGGAGCACCTGCTGTCCATTTTGAGGGTGTAGTTTCTGGTTGTTGGGTTGCTTCAGAGAGGGGTTTGGCTTTTATTCAAACTGGGCTATCCATATATGCCAGATGCTTGCCATTCCCAAGAAAGCCCTCAGTTGCTGTTTGTATGCTGGGGCACCAAGATGGCAAATTGTGTCTATTCTCCTTGAAGACAGTTGTCTTTGTCTTGGAGTTAAAATATATCCCAGGTAAGTCACTTTCTGTTGAGAAATCTAGGGCTTATGGTGTGACACCTTATAACTGTTTTATTAGAAAGGTGAAAATCTTAGGTAGTGTTTTTTTTGCCCATTTCTTTGGTGGAGCTATAAATGAGGTCAGCTGTGTGTTGTAATGGGCTTTTCTTTTCAAATATTAAGTCTCTCAAGTCTTCAGCTAAGGCCAAAGAAAACAAGTGGAGGCTACTTCTATAGCTCTGAAGCAAGACATTCCAAATATACTGCTGGTACAGACCTGTCTTGGGATCTCCTCACTTGAAGACAAACAAATATTGAGATTTAGGATCTGCAGGGATAGAATCAAAGGAATTTTTGAGAGCAAAGACAAAGAACCACTTACTGTCTTCTGGCATCTGTGTTAAAAGGATATATGAATCTACCAATAATGGGTGAATAGGTATCACAGCCTCATTAATAGCTCTAAGACCTTGCACTAAGTAATATTCTCCTAATGGCTTGACTATTGGTAAAATGGGTGTATCGTATGGGGTCTGCTATGACATCAGTAATCCGATAGCCAAAAACTCATCAATAATGGTCTTTGGCGCCTGCCTAAAATCCTTCTTAAGGTAATGTTGTCTTCAGTGAGGATAAATTAGATGAAAGCCGAAGTTGTCTTGACAGTCATCTCTGAGATGCTATTATACTAGACTTGGAAATCTAGTCCTAACAGAGACATTGGGTCCTATGGATCCAGGCTGGCTACATCCCTAGCAATTAGGATGCAACTTACCAGAGATTTAAATGTTATAGCAACCCTGAGTAGGAAGAGTATATCTCTCTAATTACCAGTACTCAACACTCTGCATAAAGGTAGGTTGGAAAAGGGAGTCTTTTAAACAGTAGTCTAGAATGGGGTAGAGAAGGCTGTACAGTTAATTCCTTTGAGGCCAACAACTAGAATGAGATGAAAGCTTACTTCAATAACAAACTAAAATTGAATAAGTTCTCCTAATATTACATATAAATGTAATCTTTTGCATGCTACTTTTATAGATGCCCAAGGTTCCTATAAGACAATGGGGATATGCTTATGCTGGAGTCACATAGGCTGCCTCAGGTACTACCATTTGCTGTCCATTTTTCCCTAGCTACAGTGTAGATGGATGACTCATTATTTTCTGGGAAGGAAAACAGTTCCTTTTCCAATGCCAAGGGTCTTCTATTTTAGCTGGGTCTGGAATGGATGTGATGACTTTAAAGAGAATTGCTTTGTCCAGTGCCCTGTTTGCTTACACTTGAAGCACTCTGACTTGCTTCATTACTCTTTAGATTACCTTGATTCTCCTAGGGTTGTGAACTTGACCTTAACCATTAGGGCCAGCATGGTTTTAGCTTGTCACTTTTCCTTACCAGTTCTCATTTGTATTCAACTTCATCGTGGTTATTAAAGACCAAAAGAGCTACATTGACCAAATGACTTATTTCTGCTTGTGGAATCTGCTAGTTTCTGCAGCTGACTGATACAGCACTGTTCCTGGTCAATCTGACCCAGACTCGTTGTCTAAATTAGTGTATTTACAGAGTGTCTTTTCAAGTTTGAGGTGAAAAGTAACTGGATTTTCATGAGAGCCATGACTGATAGCTCTCACATTGATAGTTCATAGTGCACAAGTTTGGGCATATCTTGTTACATACCCACTAAAATATCCCTGATGTACAAAGTTCATTTGGCTTCTCCACCCTCTATGTTATAATCCATTTTGACTTTTCTTGAAATCCAAATAATATGCCATTTCACAGGCTGTCAGAAGGTGAAGCTGCAAAGGGTTCATCATTGACTTCCTTAGCTGTTCTTATAATTGGTTTCTTTCTATAGATGTGCATCAAGAAACCAGGATGAACTGGACATCTCTTCAGTAAAGATCAAAAAGCATTGTTTTTTGTTTGTTTCTTTGTGGTTATTTTTTGGGAGAGATCTTTTTATTCTTTTGAGACAGCATCTGATTGTGTACTCCAGGCTGGCCTTGAACCCACTACAGAGCCCAGGCTGGCCTCAAATTCAGAAATCTTCCTGCCTCAGACTCCTGAGTGCTGGGATTACAGGCATGCACTCAACTAAAAAGCCATTTTTAAGATACAGAAACTTAGAAACAGTGTCCTCAGAGAATCTACCCAGTTTTGCCTTGCCTTGCTGAATATCAACAGCTGAAAAATGAATTTATACCTGAACAGGACCATTGACAAGTGAGATTTTTCAAAGGGATACAGCAATGGCTGTCTTAGACTTTGAACCTGAATCTGGGGCCTTGGAGTAAGCAGACCCAGACCTGGCCTGAGGTGGCATTAGAACATTTATTTCTTAAAGATATTAACTGAGAAGGTTGGTGATGAGATAGTCTGTAAGGAGAAAGAACTGACAAAAGGTGGTCCCCACTGACATCTGCTTTGAGGAAGAATTAGTTCTAAGGCAAAGATTAGACCCCTGGTAGAGAGCTATAAAAGTCGAACACAGGGCACCTCTGACCACATTTCCTGCTTTTTACAATACAGAAATAGTTTAAACATGGCATTGTGTTTCAGATTGCCAAGGTGTGGCCAAGTCTGTATTCCCTAGAGGATATATGGATTATTTTTTACTACATAAATGTGTAACATGACCTTTCTGGAGGACCCTAGGATGGAACTATTCCCAATGGATGAGGATTATGCAAGAAAGGAATCAGAAGGAATAATGAGGGATTTTCTTCTTTAGTCTGTAGGTAAGAGGGATATAAATTAGATTTTGTTGAGCCATGAGGCATGCCCTTATGTTA
The DNA here is from genome assembly GCA_004025085.1 of Thryonomys swinderianus. Taxonomy (NCBI): domain Eukaryota; kingdom Metazoa; phylum Chordata; class Mammalia; order Rodentia; family Thryonomyidae; genus Thryonomys; species Thryonomys swinderianus. The sequence continues at coordinate 19,784 of PVIC010016132.1, read as the reverse complement.
ATCTACAACCCATTAGTCAATTTTAAGAGGTCCCAATTCTGCTAGCCTGTCCCCAGGTTAAGCCCTGTAATACTGGTGAAATATTACAGGGGGTTCTCTTGGAGACAGCTAAGAAAGTCAATTTTACACAGTCCTGTCCTTGGGTGAATCTCCAAAGGTGGGAATATTATACAGATGACTCTGTGGGATCCTGTTTAGTTCTCATATCAGGTGTACCCTAGTAGAGCTGAATTCCTCAAAGCTGGAGGTCTCCAGCATTAAGCAAGTACTAGTGATATATCCTTTGAGCCTACTGGATCTACTCCAATGAGTATAACTTATCTTCTGGTCAAAGAACTAAGAATCAGAATGTTTCACTGACTGGATGCCCTTTGTAAATTATAAAACTACAGAACATCCTCTCAAAGAACGGGTAGAAAATATTTTGCTCAACAGAGAAATCTTGACAATTTTCTGCAGATGTGATTCTTTGTCTTTGGTTAGGAAATGGGCACTTCTGCAGATTACATCCTACTATCTGGAAGTTTTTTCTTTCAAAAAAGCAATTCTTCGATTCACTGATATTTTTGTTCATTCTCTTAGTCTCTATTGCATTGATTTCTCCTGTGATCCTTTAATTTTCTCCCTTCAATGAGCTTTGGGTTTGCCTTGCTCTTCTTTTTCTAGAAACTTGAGGTTTGGCATTAGGTTGTTTATCTGAGCTCAATCTTTTCCTAGTATGGGCATTCCTTGCTATGAATTCCCTCATAGAACTGGTTTCACTGTGTTCCATAAATTTCTATAAGTTATACTGGCTTTATCATTTAACTGTAGAAACTAATTTTTTTTTTTTTCTTTTTGAGACAGGGTCTCGCTTTGTAGTTCAGGCTGGCCCTGAGCTCACTATGGTGCCCAGGCAAGTCACTGAGAACTCAGCAATCCTCTTGTCTCTGCCTCCCGAGTGCTGGGATGACAGGCGTGAGCCACCACGTCCAGCATTGTGGTATGCGGTGTTGATTGTTGGTGGGCGTGTCTCCACGCCCAGCATTGTATGTGGTTACCAGGGATCGAACTCAGGACCTTGCACTTGCGAGGCAGGCGCCGGAACCACTGAGCTAACCCTCCGGCCCAAAACTAATTTCTTTTTAATTTCCTCTGTGGTCCATTGGTGAATCAGGAAGGTATTATTCAATTTCCATGTGTTTGTGAAATTCTTGTGGCTTCTTCTGCTATTGATCACCCATTTCATTGCACTGTGGTCTGAAAATGTATAAGGCACAACTTCAATTCCTTTGCATTTACTTAAACATGTTCTATGAGCTAGCAAGCATGTGCTCTATTTTTGGAGAATGACCCATGACCAACTGAGCAGAATGAGTACTCTGATTTTATGGGGAGGAATACTCTGTCAACATTTATAAATCTATTTGTTCAGAAGTTTGGTTCAATTCTAGTATTTCATGGTTGAATTTTTGTCTAGTTGGTCTACTTGTGATGGTGGGGTGATGAGGTACCTGCTACTATTGTATTAGTGCTTACTTGGCTCTTCATATCCATTAATATTTGCTTATATAGTTGAGTGAAGAAGCATTTGGTGCATACATATTTGTAATTGTCATCTCTTCCTCTTGTATTGTTCCCTATGTGAGGATGTAGTGTCCTTCTTTGTCTCTCTTAGTTTTAGTTTGAAATCCACTCTGTCTTAAAAAAAAAACACTCACTCCTGCTTTTTAGCAGATTGTTGGCACCTAGAGAAATTTTTTCCCATACTTTTACTTTCAAACTATAAATTTTTGCTTGAATGAAGTGTGTTTCTTGTGTAAATCATACTGTTCAATCTTCTTAATCCATTCTGCAAGTCTGTTTCTCTTGACTGGTGAATTGAAGCCATTAACATTAATGGTTATAAATGATATGTGTTGGCTTATCTTTGTCATAATATTTTCCTATAGTTGGCTCTTTTATCATTATTGTTATATTATTGTCTGCTGTCATTTAATTTCTTGCCTTGGCTAATGGCTTCATTCTGTTAGGCCTCACTGAATTGTGATCCTCCCTGTCTTTTTCTAGGATATTGTTTAGAACTTTTTGTAATGCAGGTTTGTTATTCATGAAGATTTTCAGGTGTTCTTTGTAGTGGAAGTATCTTATTTCCCCATTGATCTTGAAAGATAGTTTTGCAGGATACATCAATCTGGTTTAGAGGTTTCCTTCTTTTAGGGCTTGAAATACTTCACTCCTGGATGTGAGGGTTTGTGTTGAAAAGTTTTCTGTGATTCTGATAAACTTTCCTTTGTATATGATTTGTTTCTTTTTCTATAATTGCTTTTAATATTTCATTCTTCACTTAGATTTCTGGTATCTTGACTATTATATATGCCTAGGTGTGGTTCTTTTTCTTAATCATGGATGATTGAAGTCATATATGCCTCATTTATCTGTATGTTAAGTTCTTTTCCCCTTCATGTGAATTTTTCTGCCATTACTTCTGTGGATAGGTTTTTAATATTATTTTCACTGTCTCCTGTTTCTTCATTGACTCTGATCAGTCTTATGTTACTCTTTGAATCATCTAGCAGCTGCTGAACTGACTTCTCATAGTCCCTTGCTGTTTTTAAGAAATATCTTCTTGAGCCAGAGATTTGGCTCAGTGGTTCCAGCACCTGTCTGGCAAGCAAAAGGTCCTGAGTTCAATCCCGGTAACCACACACAACAATACCAGGCATGATGACTTACGCCCACCAGCAATCAGTACCACATACTACAATGACAAATGTGGTGCCTCCTGCCTGTAATCCCAATATTTGAGAGGCAGAGACAGGAAGATTACTAAGTTTGAGGCTTGCCTGGGCTACATAGTAAGCTCAGGGCCAGCCTAAACTACAAAGCGAGATCCTGTCTCAAAAAAAATAAATAAATAAAAAAGAAATAAAAAGTGTCTCAAATTATATATATAAGTGTGTATATATATGTCTTTTCCTGAACACTAACTACCATCCTCTCTTCTGTGTCTGATACTCTGACATAACATTGGCCCATTCTGGTACATAAGCTTTCAATAGAGAGTGGCTGACTCAAAAGGGACAAAATATGTGAAGTTTACAGTGAATTAGTTATTCCGTATGGTTTTGGGGTGATGAATGTATGACATTTTTCAAATGTTCATATTTTATATTAGAGAATACATATTAATTTATACACATTTTAATAAACTGACTTGAACTAAGTGACTTTGGAAAATTATGCTTTTATCAAAAAGTATAAGGCTATAGACAAAAGGAACTGTATATGGCTATTGTATTCTGGTTTTCATTTGTTGCTGAGATGTCATTTCACAATTCTTTCTTCAGCCTTATTAAGAAACTATTGAAAAATAAAATAATATATATTTAATGTGTAAAACAATATTATGACGTATGATTATATTATAAAATGTTCACTACAATCTCATTAACTATCATTTCCATTAACTTCTCATAACTACAATTGTGTATTAAAATTTAAGTATTCAATGAAGTACTATTATACATTTTACCATGTTGTACAATAGGTCTCCAAACATACTCATATTGAGCAACTGAAATTCTGTACCTTTTGACTAACATTACCCATTTACTTCTACTCCAGGTCTCAGAAACCACTATCCTGCTCTCTGCAGCTGTGAAATTTACTATTTTAGATTCTACTTAGTTGAGATCATAGAGTAATTCTTTTTCTGTTTTTGTTTTGGATTTTTTTCTTATTGAGACAGGGTCTTTACTTTGTAGTTGAGACTGGCCCTGAACTCACTATGTACCCCAGACTAACCTCAAACTCCCAGCAATCCTCCTGCTTCTGCTTTCTGAGTGCTGGGATTATAGGCATGAGCCACCACACCCAGCATTGTGGTATGTGGTATCAGGGATAGAAATCGGGAACTTGCGCTTGCCAGGCAAACACCAGAACCACTGAGCTAAATCCTCAGCCCAACTACTTCTTTTTCTGTGCCTTGCTTATTTTGCTTAGCACAATATTTTACAGGCCCATACATCCTGTCACATACGAGAAGATTTCCTCACTTTAAAGGCTCATTATGATATGATTTCATTGTTTGTGGATATATGTGTGTTCGTGTGTGTATTTCTAGCTGTTCTTCCAACAGCTTGAATTATTTGCATACATTTTAATCACTTTCCCATCATTTGGGCAAAATACCCAACATCCACAACTTAAAGGACAAGAGGTTCATTTTGGCCCAGTTCCAGAGTCAGTCCATGATTGCCTGGCTCCATGGTATAACAGTATAGTACAGAGCATGGCAGAGGAGAGCGATTCACCTATGGAAACTGGGAAGCAGAGAGAGAAGGGAGGAGTTAAAGATGAAAAGGCATCTTTTGAAGTCACATCTCAAATGATTCACCTCTTTCAATAAGTCCCCACCTCTTTACATCACATTCAGCTCGAAACTCATCAATGAGTGAATCCACAGAATATAGCACCTCCTCACCTCTGTATACTTCACAGTTTTAGTTCTAAAATACTAGAACATATCTTGACTAATGTAAATAATGCTTCAGTCAGTAAATATGGAAATTTAGGTATCACTTTGAGATTCTGACTTCCATTCTTTGGGTATGTATCCAGAAGTGGAATTGCTGGATCATGTAACACTTTTAATTTTTGAAAGAGTCTCTATACTGTTTTCATAGCATTGCATCATTTTATACCACATTATCAATGTTCAGGATTTCTCTTTCCTATACATCTTTGGAAAAATTATCATTTTCTATTTTATAATCGCCACACCAATATATGTACAATGATATTTCATTGTAAGGCTATTTTCAAATAAGATTGTTTGTACTTCTGTTAGTGAACTGTACAAGTTACTTACACATCTTGGATATTATTTATTTATGAGGTATATAATACACTAATATTTTTACCGTCCGAAACACAAATTTGTGTTATTGTTTCTTTTGCTGTAGTCGATATAGTAGTCTACATTTTAATTTTTGTTTTTATTGTCTGTGCTTTTGACATCATGACCAAAATATATTACTGCTAAGACCAATGTCAAGGTTTTCCTATATGTTTTGTTTTAGAAATTTTGAAGTTTAGGGTCTTAAGTCCTGAATAATTTTGTTACTGGGTATGTTATATGATGAAGGTCCACTTTTATGCTTTTGCATGTGAATGTGCAGTTTTCTCAGCACCATTTCTTTAAAAGACTATACCTTTTTTCAGTATGGCTTTAATAACCTCGTCAAAGACTGGTTGACTAGAAATTCATGGCTTTATTTATGGATTATTTATTCTTTCCATTGGTCTGTATGTCTATTTTTATGCTTTAATAGACTTTTTATTACTATAGTTTTGTATATAATTTGATATCATAAAGTATGATTCTTCCAGTTTTCTTATGCTTTTTATTATTTAGATAGTTTGAGGTATTTATATGTTTGGGCTCCATACAAATTTGAGGATTTGTTCTATTTCTGTAAACATGATAGTTCAGTTTTGACAGGAATTACACTGGATCTGTAGATCATTTTGCATAGTATGAATACATAAACATATTAATTCTTCTGATTAATAAACAGAAAGTCTATATTTTTAAGACATTATAGGTCTATGTATTTTATTTTAAATTATTTTATAATTTTCAGTGTTCAAACTTTAACTGCTTTGAATAAATTAATTTCTAAATATGTTTTTCATAGTTCTACTAACACAAATTGGGTTATTTTCTTAATTTCTTTTTAAAATAATTCATTCTTACTAAACTGAACGGAAATTAAACTGAAAGAGAAATTACACTAATTTTTATTTTATATTCTGCTACTTTATTCAGTTAAAAGTTCTTGGGCCGGAGGGTAGGCTCAGTGGGTCCGGTGCCTGCCTCTCAACCTTAAGGTCCTGAGTTTGATTCTCAGTAACCACATACAACAATGCTGGGCTTGGTGAGTCATGCCCACCAGCAGTCAGTACCACACACAACAGTGCCGGGCTTGGTGGCTCACGCCTGTCATCCCAGCACTTGGAAAGCAGAGGCAGGAGGATTGATGAGTTCGAGGCTTGCCTGGGCTACATAGTGATCTCAGGGCCAACCTGAACTGCAAAGTGAGACCCTGTCTCAAAAAAAAAAAAAGTTCTAATGCTGTTTTGTGTAATTTTTAGGTGTCTCTACATTTATTTTCATGTAATGTATAAACAGAGAAAAATTTACTGCTTCTGATTTAGATATCTTTTATTTATCTCTCTTGATTCATGGCTCCTCTCCATGATTTCCAGTAGTGTGATGAGTGATAGTCACAGGTGATATTCTTGCTGTGCTGTTGTTCTTACAGGAAAAAATTAAACTTTTCCACATTGATTATAATTGGGTTATTCTGCATGGACTTTTGTTATATTAATGTACATTCCTTCAAAAACTATTTTGTTGAAAGTTATTACTATGAAAAATGCTGAATTTTGTCGTTTTTCTAGATCCATTGAGATGACCAGCCAAGAGATGGAATTTTGTCTTTCATTCTGTTTTGGTGTACCAAGTTGATTCATTTTCACGTGTTGAGCCTTGCTTTTCAATGATATTATCCTGTAGTTTTCTTATATTGTTATTTCTAGCTTTGAAATTTGGATAATTTGGCCTTTTAAAAATGAGTTTAGAACTGGAGATTGGATAAAGAAGATGTAGCTTTCTATAAAATGGAGTATTATTCTGCCTTAAAGAATGGTAATTTTGAGCCAGAGGGTTAGCTCAGAGGTTCCGGCGCCTGCCTCGCAAGTGCAAGGTTCTGAGTTTGATCCCCAGTTACCACATATAATGCTGGGCGTGGAGACACGCCCACCAACAATCAACACCACATACCACAATGCCGGACGTGGTGGCTCACGCCTGTCATCCCAGCACTCGGGAGGCAGAGGCAGGAGGATTGCTGAGTTCGCGGCAGCTTGCCTGGGCACCATAGTGAGCTCAGGGCCAGCCTGAAGTACAAAGCGAGACTCTGTCTCAAAAAGCAAAAAAAAAAAAAAAAAAAGAATAGTAAGTTTGAGTCATTCATACTAAAATGGATATATCTTCAGGACATACTCATAAGTGAAATAAATAGGTCACAGATGTGTAGATATTGTATCTATTCCCTGGTATGAGAAATTGAGGATGTTTATGAGTTCTAGAATGTATGATGGATATTGTGAAATAAAATATTCAAAGGGAAATGTGGAGGGGTGTGTAATGAGGGGTGAAGAAAAATGTGATGGTAATAAAAAAAGGGAAGCAAAGCTTATGTATTTAGGGGCTGGAGGGTTGTGAGGTGGGTAGGGGAATAGGGAAAATGAGAATTAAATCATGTCGTATACTGGCACAAATTCCCACTATTGAGTGTGATCATGATGTGTATATACAATGCACAAATAAAGACTTAAAATATGAGTTTAGGAGTATACCTTTTGTTGGAAAAGGGTAAGAAGGATTAGTATTCATTCTTATTTACAATATACATGACTTAGTTACTTTTCTCATGGCTGAGATAAAATACCCAACACCCAAAGTTGAAGGAAGAAAGATTTATTTCAGCTCACAATTTGTAAAGTTTTTAGTCCATAGTTGGCTGACTCCAAAATAGGGAGGCCCAGAAGAGGGCCATCACAGACAAGAAACAGTACATAGCAGGCATAAGGCAAGGGGCAACAAGGCAGTAATTAGAAAAAAAATGACAAGCAGTAATGCTCTATCTATCCCTCGTATCTTACCTAGGCTACCAATTCTTAGGTAGAGTAGCACTCACACACAAGGTAGGGCAGCCTTACTCCTAGCATCACATGATGAATCAATCTTAGCATAACATCTTTGATCCCAATATCACATACTCTAGATGCAGCCATCTCTGAAAAGCCCCACCTATGACCATATGAATGGTTGGAGGGGCATCTAAATACAAGCATAACAGTACATATCAGGTGTGACTCCGTCTAGTCCCTGGAATTTTCTCTCATAGGGAAAAATATAATACTGACTATGTCCTTATTCACTGTTAGTTTGCTCAGATATTCTAGTTTTTCTTGATTAATCTTAGCAGGTTATATGTCTAAGATTTTGTGCATTTAATGTTATCCAATTTGTTGATGTATAATTTTCATAATAATATCTCATTATTCTAACTCCTATGTCATCAATGGCTCCATTTTAATTTATGATTTTGTATCTTCTCATTTTGGGGGGGGGGGTCTTGCTTTGTAGTTCAGGCTGGCTCTGAGCTCACTATGTAGACCAGGCAAGCCTCGAACTCAGCAATCCTCCTGTCTCCACCTCCCGAGTGCTGGGATTACAGGCATGAGCCACCACGCCCGGCACTGTGGTATGTGGTATTGATTGTTGGTGGGCGTGAGTCTCCACGCCCAGCATTGTATGTGGTTACCGGGAATCAAACTCAGGACCTTGTGCTTGCGAGGCAGGCGCTGGAACCACTGAGCTAACCCTCCAGCCCATCTTTTCATTTTTTAGTTTACAAATAAGGATTTATTGACTTTATCTTTAAAGAATTTGATTTTATTTTATACTTACATTTTCCATTTCCTTTATTTGTGCTTCAATCTTCATTATTTTCTTGGTTCTATTAACTTTCTCTTTCATTTGTTCTTTTTACTGTTTCCTTAGTAATGTTAGGTTGTTTCACTGAAATTGCTCTTTATTAATGTAAATGTATATGAGTAAAAATTTCTTTCTTATTACTGATTTTGCTGTCTCTTAAGTTTTAGTAAATTCCATCTTGGTTTTGTTCATCTCTCTATATATTTTCAATCTTTTTTCATTTTTTTCCTTCACATGTTGGTCCTAGAAGGAATTAGTGTACTTTTCATGGAATTTTGTCTCTCCTACCACATCTCTCTCTCTCTCTCTCTCTCTCTCGTCTTACTGTCCTGCAATTCAATCTTTCCCTGCCATGCATGTTCTCATTGTGATGCCATTCACCATATAATGTAGCTCAAGAGCCCCAACAAATAGGCTGCATTAGGTTGGGCTTTCAGCCACCCAAAACAGTAAGCAAGACAAATGTAAATTACCCTGCTTTGAGTTTCTGTTATAGCATTGGTTAATGGACTAATGGAGGGGGCATGTGAAACTGTACTCCTACATGAGCCTGGTGGTGTCGTGTAGGACTACATGAAGGAGTATTAATTGGCTTTTGATCTGGGGCTTCGCTAGCTTATTGTCTCATGCATCTGGGGTTTGCAACATCACCTTCTGCCTGGTTTTCAGAAGGAAAATATGTGAGGTTCTGTGTTGACTATGACAGACTCTCAATTGGAGGAATGTATATGCTTTTATAATAACCAGGGCATATGGTGCAACCCAGGCCAGTTTTGGGGTGCATACAGTGGTAATATATCTGGACCTGGTGCATTAGGTTGAATAAGCCCAACTTACTGCAGTGGGCTGGGGAAACTTCAATAATGATGGGGTTTGTTGTGGTAGCTCAAGCATTTGGAGACCAAGAAGTTTCTAATGATGGGGAACATGCTGAAAGCTTTCAGTGATCTGCAGTGGCTTCAGGGACTGTGGGTTCCTTAATGACAAAGGAGACTAGGACCCTCCAAGGGGAACCATAGTAATAACTGCTAAGTGGCTGATATTGACAGTTCCCTTCTTATTCCCTATTCCTAGATAGCTTAAGATATCTTAGCTATGTCAAGAATTCCCCTGGCAGGTTTCCTGTGATCAGGACAAGACCAGAAGAATGTGAGCTTTCCATTCTTTGTTGGCCTGTCTGGAAAAGTGGCACAGAGACTGAGGTTCAGGAGCCCTGCTTTCCTGTGATGGGAATGAGACCAGAATACAGCAGAATCTCCATTTTCTTGTTGGCCAGATGGTTCATGGTACTTGCATGGGGAAGAGCCTCCAGAGACATCACATGCTGGTCTATGGATACTGAATAAGTGAAGCAACAGTGCTGGAACATAGTCATAGGCTTTCAATGTGTTCCTCTACCCAGTCACCACATCAAAAAAACATTCACTAGAAAAGTGAGGGAATCCTGTTCACCACAGCCATTGGTGAGCTGAGTGAGTCAGTTCCCCATGCAAGATCATGGACTTTTGCAGAGTTCAATCCTACAGGAGTTCTTTGAGCTCAACTCAGGCATTATACTCAGAACATAGATAAGGAAAGACAGTTGTCTCCCTGTGACTAATCAACTTTGATCTGCATGCTATTGCCCATACCATCTACTGGAGTCAACAGATGCATGCCATGAATGGCTCTTTAGCTTGTGTTTTTAGCTTTTGATTTGTTTTGTTGTCAACCTTATTCATTGTTTCTTTTTTCTGACCTAACTTTCGTTTATCATTTCTCTACTCTGCTGTTGCTGAATCTGTTCAATTTCAGAATTTTTTTCTCCTCTCCACTACTCTCATTTTTACAGAAGAGGGAAAATCATTACCTATTTGTCTGCTGCTGCTAGGTACCCCTATTTTCCTCTTGTTCTTTCATCCTCCCCTGTTCTACAATCAGAATCAGTACATAGAAGCTAAAGGGTTTCAGCCTTCCCCAATTTACCTTCTTTCTGTTTTATTATAGGAAGGTGAACAAAGTTTCTAGTTGTCCTGTGGCTGTTAATTAGTTCTGTCTTATATTTGTCCCTTTTGTCTCTGTTGCCCTCTAGCATCTATAAGGTTCCTGAGGTCTATGCATTTCCATAGATCCTCTAACCCTATTTCTAATCTCTCTCTCTCTCCTTCCGTATCTCTACCTCTCCAACTCCCCAGTGACATTTCATAACCAAAGGTTAGTGTGGTTATATCGAACCACCAACCCTATTTCTAATCTCTCTCTCTCCTTCCATATCTCTACCTCTCCAACTCCCCAGTGACATTTCATAACCAAAGGTTAGCATGGTTATATCGAACCACCTGTATATTGTAAACACATTTCTTATTAGTTCTAAATTTTGGCATATGTTCACAGATGGGACTCATGAGCTTAAGGTATCAGGATACTAGTTAACAAAGCTTATTATTTATGTGCTGTGTTCAATGCTCTTGATGACACTGACTATATTATGTCAACAAAGATAATGTGATCGTAACCAAGTTGAATTCAACCCAAGGATGGAGGGATGGTTCAACATACATAAAATTAATAAATGTAATACACTGTATTAACAAAGTGATGGACAAAAAATATATGATCATCTCAATAGATGATAAAAAAGCATTTTCCAAAATCCAACACTGTTCATGATAAAAAAAATCTTACAAAAGTGGGAGCAGATGGACTTTAACAGAACCTAATAAAAGTTATCTGTGAAAAAGCAACAGCCAGCATCACACTAAATGATGACAAACTGAAATCTTTCTTGCTAACATCAGGAACAAGACAAGGATGTCCACCATCACCAGTCTTGTTCAATATAGTTCTGGAAATATTAGCAGAGCAATTAGACAAGAAAAAGAAAATAATAAATATAGGAAAGGAAAAAGTTAAACTGTCATTATTTCCAGATGATATGATAGACTATAAAGAAGATCCTCCAAAACCCTGCCAAAAGCTGTTTAGACTTAAAAATCCAATTCAGTAGAATAGCTGGATGCAAGGTCAGCATTGAAAAATCAATAGCCTTCCTGAGCATGAAAAACAGACTCACTGAGAAAGAATTTGGGAAAACAATTCCTTTCACAATAGCATCTAAAGAAATGAAATATCTAGGAATAAAGCTATGAAAAAAGCAAAATACCTTTATTTTGAAAATTACTGAATTGTGAAAAAAAGAGATCAAAAAGGATATCACAAAATGGAATGATATTCCTTGTCCTTGGGTAGTAAGAACAAATATAGTGAAGGTGGCCATACTTCCAAAACTGCTATGTAGATTCAATGCAATACTGGTTGAAATTCCAACTGTATATTTCACCAAACTAGAGAAAACAATACAAAAATTCATTTTGGAACCAGAAGAGACTTAGAATAGGAAAAGCAATTCTGGGTAACAAAGACAAGGCAAGTGGCATCACAATCCCCAATTTGAAATTATACTATAAAGTTTCTGAGACAAAAACAGCACAGTACTGGCAAAGAAACAGACTTCAGTCTCAGTGGAACAGATTAGAACATGCAGAAACTACTCCAGACATGCTTAGCCACCTTATTTTTGAAGAAGGACCCTAATACCCTCACTGGAGGAAAGATATCATTTTAAATAAATGGTTCTGGAAAAATTGGGTTTGAACTTGTCAGTGATCAAAATTAGACTCATATCTTTCACCATGCACTAAAATGAGACTGACATGGATTAGAGATTTAATATTAAAAAAGAAACACTAAACCTGCTTCACAATAGCTTAGGTAGAACTTTTGAAAACATTAGCACAGGGGAAGTCTCTATGAACAAAACTTCAGTAGCACAGGATCTAGCACAAAGAATAAACAAATGAAATTTCATCTCACTCCACAAAAAAATGGATGCCATGAAGAAGTCAACAAACATCAAATGCTGGTGGGACTGTGGGGAGAAAGGAATCCTTCTCCACTGTTAGTGGGACTGTAGACTTGTGCAACCACTGTGGAAATCAATGTGGAGATTTTTCAAAGAACTAGGATTAGAGGTCCTATTTTACCTAGCTATTCTACTGCTAGGTATCTTTCCCCCAAGATTAAAAGCATCATACCATAGAGATATATGTACACCCATGTTTACAGCAACACAATCTGTAATAGTTAAATCTGGGGAAAAGGCAAATGGTGGTGACTTGATAAAGGAGATGTGGGGTTTTGTTTTAGAAGATGGAGTACAACTGAGCCACAAAGAATGATAAAATAGAGACATTTATAGGTGAATCGATCCACATTGAGGCCATGCTTTTTTTTTTTTTTAGACAGGTTCTCGCTTTGTAGTTCAGGCTGGCCCTGAGCTCACTATGTAGTCCAGGCAAGCCTCAAACTCAACAGTCCTCCTGCCTCTGCCTCCCAAATGCTGGGATTGCAGGTGTGAGCCACCACACCTGGCATTGTGGTGTGTGGTACTGATTGCCGGTGGGCATGAGCCATCACACCCGGTATTGTTGTATGTGGTTACCAGGGATCGAACCAGGGACCTTGCGCTTGTTAGGCAGGCACCAGAACCACTGTGCTAAATCTCTGGCCCAAGGCCATGCTCTTAAGCGATATAAATAGGACATACTTGTGTAAATACAGAGTAGTTTCTGTGGTGTGAGAAACTGGAAGAGTAAATGAGGACCAACACTTATAATACATAATGTATAATAGGAAGGAAAGGTAGAAAAGGGAGGGGATGTGTGAGGTACAAAGGAAGGAATGGAAGGTAAAAATATGAGAAAAGAAAGAAAAATGCAAACGAAGATTTTTAATATAGGAAGTGTTGAAGGAGTAGAAAGGAAAGGAGGGTCATGGGGAACAAAGAACAAAGATTTATCACATAGGGTCGGAGGGTTAGCTCAGTGGTTCCAGCGCCTGCCTTGCAAGCGCAAGGTCCTGAGTTCGATCCCGGTAACCACATACAATGCTGGGCGTGGTGACTCACGCCCACCAGCCATCAATACCACATACCACAGTGCCGGGCGGGGTGGCGCACGCCTGTAATCCCAGCACTCAGGAGGCAGAGACAGGAGGATTGCTGAGTTCGAGGCTTGCCTGGACTACATAGTGAGCTCAGAGCCAGCCTGAACTACAAAGTGAGACCCTGTCTTAAAAAAAAAAAAAAAAAAGATTTATCACATACAGGTACAAAATTTTCAATGGTGAATGTGATCATAATGTGTATCTAAAAGATACCAAAAACTTAATGGAAAAAATTAATCAGAATCTGATTAAATCTATAGACTACTTTTTATAATATAGTCTTTTATCAATATTAATTTTACCAAGCCATGAACAAAAGAGGTCTATTTTATAATGTCTCCTTCAATTAACTTGTTCAGTGTTATGGTAGTTTTTGTTGAACAGTTCTTTTCTCATTTTGGTTAGATTTCTTCATAGGTATCTCTTTTTTTAGCTGTTAAGAATGCTGTCCTAGTTTCTTTCATTACTAGTGTACAGAAACACTATTAATTCTTGGGGTTTTTTCTATCAATTTGATGAATTTATTAGCTCTGAAAGTTTTCTGATTATAATTTCTTAAATATATGATTATGTCACTTGGAAACAAATTTAGTTTTTTTTTTCCTCTCAAATTCACTTTCTTTCCTTCTTTCCATTTCTCATTTTTTTTCTTTTTTTTTTTTTTAGCTAATTTTCCTGTGCAAAACCTCCTTTGTTGTGCTGAAAAGAAGTAGCAAGGGTTCTCAACCTCTTATTCTTGATATTTGAGTAAGAGCTTAAAATTTTCACTATTCATTATTAAGTTCACTATGAACATTTTATATATGACTTTTTTTGACATAAGGTCTCACTTTGGAATTCACGCTGGCCCTACACTCACTATGTAGCCCAGGCAAGCCTCGAGCTCAGCAATTCTCCTGCTCTGCCTCCCAAATGTTGGGATTACAGGCATGAGGCACCACACTTGTCACTGTGGTATGTGGTATTGATTGCTGGTGGGGATGGGTCACCACCCCCAATACTGTTGTACATGGTTACGAGGAATTGAACGCAGGACCTTGTGCTTGCTAGGCAGGTGCCAGAACCACTGAGCTAAATCTCCAGCCCTATATATGACTTTTAATAGTTTGATATAATTTAATTTTATTTCTAGTTTGTTTATTTTTTTAGTGGATTTTGAGTTTTGACTCATTCCTTGGCTGCATAATTGAGATATACTATAGTTTTTATCCTCCATTCTATTAAGTTGGTGTATTAAGTGTGTTGATTTTCATAAGCTAGATAATTCTTGCATTCTAGAAATACTTGTTTGTGCATGTGGTACCAGAGATCAGACTTGGGTCTTTGTGCTTGCAAGGTAGGTTTGGTGCCACTGAGCTAAATCCCCATTCCAAAAAAAAAAAAAAAAATTCTACTTTGACATATTGTTTAATACTTTTCATGTGCTGCTGAATACAGTTTACATTTTAAATAATTGTTATATTTATATTCATAATGGATATTACTGTGTATTTCCTTGTGGTATTTGATTTTGATATCACAGTCATACTGATCTTGTAAAATGAGTTTGGAAGTATTCCTTACCTTTCAATTTTTTGGACTAATTTGAGTGTTAATTGGTAATTCTTTTCTACATATTTGCTCTACTTTTCCATTAAACCATTTGGTCTTTGGTTTTTCTGCAGGGAACCTCTCAATTACTGATTCAGTTTCGTTGCTAGTTATGTTTAAGTTTTTTGTTTCTTTATTATTCAATCTTGGGTGCTCGCTTCGGCAGCACATATACTAAAAAAAAATTATTCAATCTTGGTAGTTTGTGTGCTGTTAGAAATTTGCTCATATATATAGGCTGTCTATTTTTTTATCATACAATTGTGCAATGCATCATCTTTTAAATTCTACTATATTGACAATAATGCCCCTTCTTCATTCCCTATTTTATCCATTAACATCTTCTCTCTTTTTATTAATAAAAAGGAAAGGAAGGAGAGAAAGAAAAATATGAGAAAGAAAGGAAAAATGTAAACAAATTTTTGTAATGAGGGAGGCGTGGAGGCGTGGAAGGGAGGAAAACAGTATGAGGAAAAAAGAACCAAGATATATTATGTACAGGTATACATTCCCAATAATGAATGTGATTATAATGTCTACCTGAACCATACCAATAAAATTAATGAATAAAGATATATATTTTATTATAGTTTTCAAGACTCAGACCTTGACATTAACTTCCCTATTTTTCCATTCTTCATTCTCTGCACTAACTTTTTCATTTACCTCTTTTTGGCATCTTTAGATGTATTTCATTTCTTTTCTTCTATTTGCTTAAGCTATATATTAAAATTGCTTTAGGACAACAATCATTAACAGTATGATTCAACTCAGTATTGTGAAGAATTCCCTGATAGGTGATAAAACCTTATTCATGAGTATGTTTGTGAAGACATCTGCAAAAGAGATATCAAAGTGATAAAATAAGTGAAATGATTGTTCTTACCAATGTTGGTGGGCAGCTTTCAATCCAATGAGTGCTCATATACTATAGGCCCATCAATAGATGGATGAATGAAGTGTGGTATGTATGCAAAATGGAGTACTGCCATAAACATGGATAGACTTGAGTCATTTGTAGGAAAGTGGAAGCATCTTGAGATCATAATATTAAGTGAAATAAATGAGATACAGAAGGCTCAATACCATGTGCTTTCCCTTATGAGAAACTCAAAATGTACATAATTTAAAGAGCAAAATAAAAGAGATCATAGGAAATGGAGAGGTAGACTTTCTGGAAATGAGAAGGGGTTATGAAAATGGGAGAGATGGGAGAACAGGGGAGGGAAAGGGAAGGAACAATGATTAAGATTTGATATGTATATGGTATTAATTCTCCAGGATGAAGTAATCATTATGCATCACAAACATAGCATCATAAAAAAGAAACAAACAATAAAAAATGGAATGATTATAAAATGAAGGACTTGGTAATTTGAAAAGAACTAAACCTGTTTGGTACTTCTCCATATAAACCAACAGAGTGATGTACCTGCCAAAATTCTAAGATATTAAAACCATTTTCTTCCAGTCTATGATATATAAATTATAATAGAAATTACTATGTATGTATATATGCCTATCTATTTCTCTAACATCTACCTATTTTCTGGAAAAGTACCCACAGCAATATTAAAAGCAGTACTAATAATAGAGTTATAGGTAGTTTTAAATTCCCTTACTTGTGATCAGAAATTGCTGATATTTTATAAAAAACATTTGTTACATATTTACCAGCAATACATACAGATTGAAATTTTATGCTCCATATAACAGCAATGGAATATTTTAAATGTTTGTAGAAATGTTCAGGAAAATCACTGAAAAGAAATTGTGATTCATACATCAAAATATTGTTAGAACCTTTGGTTTGAATGAGTAAAACCCACAAGCAACACAGAGCCATCACAATTCTTCAAAGCCTGAGATTAGATGAAGATTACCTATCAAAACAGATATGTGGTACAGATCAAAAGGGTGACAATTAATACATACAGGTAGGATAATTACAGCAATTTTTATTTTCCTTCTTTCACCTGACAAACCAATTCCATTTCTTTTTAAATGATACTGTTTGAACTGCAAGCAAGAAAGAACATTATAAACATTAAAAAGCAAAACAAAGAAGGTGTTGTTTTATTGCATTATGTTGGTAAAAATAAACAGTTTATAATGTCCAGGAAGAAACTTTTCTAGAAAAATACACAGACCTCTAATGTGTTGGGAGAAGTGTAAATTGATATATCCAGGTTACTTAATGGTATAAAGAACTTAAAAAGATATCTACTTTATGATTTTATTTCAGTATATTTATCTTAAGGAATCCTGGAAGAGTGTTACTGGAAAGTTATTTAGCACAGACTTGGCTTTAGTGGAAAAAATTTTAAAAGGAATATGCAAAGTAAAAAAAAAAGGAAAGAAAAGTTAAACCTTAAAATTTGTGCACAATGATAGTGAATTACAGAAGAATATTCATTAGTAAAAGCTGTGTTAAATGTATTTTCAATGTAATGTAAAGGACATTTGAAAGAATACATTATGAATATATAGAATAAATGTAGTGTGCTTCTCTATTTGTTTTAAAATGTAGAAGTAGGCAAATCTGCAAAAGAATAGTTTCTTTAGAGTGATTGAACATGTGTATGTGTGTGTGTGATATTTATGCCTCTAAACAATATATTTTAAAATTAAAAAATGAGAAATTTCATAAGCTTAATCAATTTTTCATACTTTAAAACACTAACTTAAGAAGATAACCAGGGAAATAAGAATTTTCACACTGTTGATGGAAATAAATTTTATGGACAAATGCATTTGTCAACAAATTAGAAGGTACACAAGGAAAGTAACTATCCCTGTATATTCAGAAGTAATCACCCACAAGTGTGTTTAACGGAATATTAATTTGACAGGGGTAACAGCAAGACCATGTACATGTACGGCAAGAGACTGTGTCTTAGAAACAATACTTCATCAATAAAATGGAAAATGAAATGAAAACTAAATTATAAGAGCATATTTAATAATTTAGAAAGATAAAGAGACCTGATATGGTGAACATATCCTATAATGAAACATTCTGAATTACTGTTTTAGAACTATTATTTATATATATGCCATAAATACCTTAATTTTTTTATGTTTCATGTAATGAACAGAAATATTTGACTCCTTTCCTTATCAGATCTTTTAAAAATCTATTATGATAACATATTTGTACAAATATAAATGTATAACACAAATCTTTTAAAAATCTCCTATAACCCTAATAAAAGTACAGAGGTTTGCAGAATTGATTGTGATACAAAGTCCAGAAAACTGTCCACATGTTCAAGTCCTCTCAGAATATTTGTGTCTTTATAAAGGTAAAATGCTATCATCAAAAATAGTCATTTACTGAGGAACCAAAAAAGAAAAAAGATTAACCTACCCATATTATTTAATATTTCCATTTTATTTGAACAATGTTCAGAAAATAATCTTGAATGTAAGCAAGATTTGTGCAAAATGATATATATATATTTTTAAGACAGGATCTCGCTTTGTAGTTCAGGCTGGCCCTGAGCTCACTTTGTAGCTCAGGCAAGCCTTGAACTCAGCAATCCTCCTGTCTCTGCCTCCCGAGTGCTGGGATTACAGGCATGAGCCACCACGCCCAACAAAATGATATTCTTGAAAACTTTGGTTTGGTTTTTAACAAAGATGTAATTGAAAGAAAATAAATAACCTAATTTCTACGTCTACATCTAAATATGGATATCAATGTGTAGAGATTTATATACAAACATATATATGTAGTTGAGTATATATAAAAATATATATAATATAAATATATTATATATTATATATAATATAATCGTATATTATATATATTTATATATATACATAGTCCTTATATCTGGCACATTCATTCCCTGCTAAACTAAGCAGCCATGGAAATTACTTTAGAAGAATGCTTAATGACATAAAAAGAACTTCAAGAATATCTACACATCTCTCTATAATCTACATAATTTACGTATGAAAAAGCAGATATTGAAAGATTATATACATTAAATACACATGTAAATCAAATGAAAGATACTGAACAGATGAAGATGAATATATTCCAGGGAATTGTGTGTATAACAGGATTGATAACTAATGATTTCAATTTTCTCCTGTTAATTTATCTGCTTCTTAATTAATTAATTTTTTTTTGGTTTTTCTGTAATGAAGGTGACATTTTTCTGACAAGGGGGAAAATGATATGTCCTGGGAAAGGAGTGATAAACAGTCATCAATTCCAGTAAAATTCAAGTAAAACAACCAAGGACAAGGAAGTAATGTTTTGAAACACCTCAAGCCTGCCGTGTGACACAGACACACCGACACACACACACGTGCTCAAACACAGGCACACACCCACCCGCCCACCAAACACACACCAATTACAGTGAGCAGGAGGCGATGTAAGGGAAATGTCTGTACTCTTTTACTAGCTGTGCGGGCTAGCATGAGTGCAAATTGGAACAACGGTCACGAAGGAAGCCTTTCGGCAACACACAGGAAGTCTCTGAAATGTCCCTCTGTGGATTCTGCAGGTCCACAGTTAAGGAGACCATCCAGGACACTAGCAGCGATTTGGCTTGACAAGGAAGGATTCACTCATCAGAGCCCACAGTGCTGGTTTTAAACACAGGGAAAGAACTGGGCACCACCTGAATGTCCAACAATGCGG
>PVIC010016131.1:0-34332 GCA_004025085.1 Thryonomys swinderianus | reverse complement strand
ACATAGTGAGCTCAGGGCCAGCCTGAACTACAAAGCAAAAACCCTGTCTCAAAAAAAATAATTCTTGGGCCGGAGATTTAGCTCAGTGGTTCCAGCGCCTGCCTCGCAAGCACAAGGTCCTGAGTTCGATCCCGGTAACCACATAGAATGCTGGGCGTGGTGACTCACGCCCACCAGCAATCAATACCACATACCACAGTGCCGGGCGCAGTGGCTCACGCCTGTCATCCCAGCACTCGGGGGGCAGAGACAGGATTACTGAGTTCGCGGCGGCTTGCCTGGGCACCATAGTGAGCTCAGGGCCAGCCTGAACTACAAAGCGAGACCCTGTCTCAAAAAAAAAAATTATTTTGGGGGGTTTTTGCCTTGTTTTCTGAAGTTTGTTTTGTTTGTTGAAACAAGGTCTTGCTGTTGCTGTGTAGTTCACAATGGCCTTGAACTCACTATAGCACCCAGGCTGGCTTCGAACTTTCTGCCATCCTCCTGCCTCAGCCTCCTAAATGCTGCGATCATAGGCATGTGCCACCACACCCAGTTTGAAATTATATCACTTCCTTTAGACTCTTTAAAGGAAATTTTTAAAAAGTAGTTTTATCAGGGTCAGATTTAGCTCAATGGTTCTGGCGCCTGCCTAGCAAGCACAAGTTCTCTGGTTTGTTCTCAGTAACCACAAACAACAATACCAGGCCTGGTGACTCATGCCCACCAGCAGTCAGTACCACATACTACAGTGCTGGGCATGGTGGCTCATGCCTGTCATCCCAGCACTCGGGAGGCCGAGGCAGGAGGCTTGCTGAGTTCCAGGCTTGCCTGGGCTACACAGTGAGCTCAGGACGAGTCTGAAGTACAAAGCGAGACCCTGTCTCAAAAGAAAAAAGTCGTTTTATCAAAAATGACACCATCAGCATTAGCCCTGGACTAAGGAGAGAACTCAGGTTTTGCTTTTGTCTCCTTGGGAGCTTGAACAACACCCCCTGCCTTCCCCATGTCACCTTGCGCCCGACTGCCTCTGTGGAGGCAGAACCCTGGGCCGGCCCAGCGGCATCTCTGCGGCTGCATCGCTGATGGGCGGCTGCCTGGCCCCCGGGGCCGCTCTCCTGACGCCCAGGTGTCCCCGCAGCGCGGCCTCTGTGTCGAGTCCCGCGTGTCCCTGGGACTCAGTGCACACGAGGTGGCGCGTTGGTCTTTTTCTCCAGAGTAAAAATCAGAATATGTGAAGAATAGCTCTTACATAAGTAAGACTATGTTAAGGCTAATAAGCCGCTTGGAATTCCTAATTCAAACTTAAATCTAAAACAGTCATCGTTGTCATTGTACAATAAGGAAGAGAAAGAGACTTTTTCCTGCACTTCATGTTTTTTGGGTTTTGTTCCGTTTCTGTACAGCACCAGGTCCAGAGCCCAGGGCTTGTGGTGCCCAGCGCACTGCCCTCCGGGCCTCTCGTTGTGTGCAAGGTACAGGCGACGCACTGTCCTTGCTCGATGCAGACCGGGCCCCTGACGGCCGCCAGCCCTGGGCGTGGCTGTAGGTCTGGCAGCGGGAGCTCGGGCCACGCTCACCCGTGTCCTTCGCAGGTGGCAGAGGAGCTGGGGTGTCGCCCACCGCTGCAGCCAGCTGCACAGTTTAGGCCGCCTGGCGCAGCAGAACCCGGACGCCCTCCGGAAAGCCAGAGGTGAGGTCCCGCGTGCCCTGAGCTGCCCTCGGCCGCCAGGCCGTCCGGGTGCCAGTGCAGGGCGCCGGGGTGACCGGTGCGCTTCGTCCCCAGGCTGCACGCTCCTCTTCACGGACCGCTCGGGCGTGAGCGCACTGGGCCACGTGATGCTGGGCACCAGGGACGTCCACCACCACTGGGCAAAAGTAAGGGACCGGCACGGAGGCGCGAGGGCATGCCCGACCCGTGCCTGGCGCCATGCGGATGTGGGTGGAGCCCGGGCACTGCTGGCCTGTGTGCTGGTGCTTGGGGCTGCCCGCGCCCCTTTGGATGTGGGTGGCTTTGCCATGCAGCTGGGTCTGGGTGGCCCCCCACTTGCCGGAACCACTCTGGGCTGGTGTTGCGCACTGTCGCTTTACCTTTTATTTATTTTGGGGTGAAACAAGATCTCCCTATGCAGTTTAGGCTGACCTCGAACTCGCCACACAGCCCCACAAGCCTCGAACTCGAGGTGCTCCTCCTGCCTCAGCCTCCTGGATGCTGGGATTACAGGTGTGAGCCACCGCCCCTGGCCTGTCACTTTGTACCTCGTAAACTAACGTGCACACTTGTGGAGTGCGTACAGGTTTTCATCTGGCTTCTTTCATTTATCTACTTTGAGATCCACTCATGTTAGCGTCTATTAGTTTACTCTTTTTCAGTGCCGTGTAATATGCCACAGTCTGAATAGACCATGGTCTGTACCCATCGTGGGACTTTCACAGGCAAAGCTGCTGGAACGTTGGTGCACAGATATAGGGGCACATTTTCCTCCTCTCAATTAACAGCTGGAAAATTGCAGATCCTACAGGAGGATGTTTAATAACATGCCAAAATTAGCCACTTTCTTTGAGATTTTAGGGTTCTGTTGTGTTGTTTTTTGATGCTATCCAGCAGCCCTCCTGGCTCAGCCTTCTGAGTAGCTGGGATGACAGCCACATGCCACCATCCCTGCTTTTAATACAGACACTACCTCCAAACCTCCCAATAGGTGTGTGGAAGCACTGTCTGGTCATGAGTTTAATTAGCACCCCAGTGGCGGCTGGTGACACCCCGCCCCTTCTGTGCCACCCACATGTCTTCGGCTACAGCGTCTGTCTGAGTCAGATATTTGATAGGAAATATTTACAAGCCATGTGTCTAGTAAATGTCTTGTATCTAGAATGTACAAAAGATGTCACCACTCCCCAGTAAAACAGTGGTAGTGGCCAGTCCGCCTAGAGAATGGTACAGGATTTAAAAAGACGCGTCACAGAGAGGACAGCCAGGTAAGGGGCACGTGACTGTCCTCGCTGCGGGCTGCTGCGAGGCGCCGGCCCCGCCCTGCCCAGGAGGGAGCTCGGTGTTTCCGGGCAGCCGGCTCCACGCAGGGAGGGGAAGGTCATGGTCGCCCGCAGACCTCTGGTTCCCCCACAGCCGCCCAGGAGGAGCCGCCCGGCTGCTGCGGCTTCAGTGACCCTAGAGACAGTCGGGCTGTGGGGTCTCGCCCTGTGCCGCTCCTTCCGCCCGCCAGTTGTAAGGGGGACAGATGGTGGCGAGGGGGCGGCTCCAGCTACAAGAGTGGCTGATGGGTCCGTGTGTCAAGTGAGCCCAGGGCAGCTCCGCACATGACAAAATAGCATCAAACTGAACCATGAAAGATACGGGGGAAACTGAGGAAACCCGTGTGTGGCCGGGGTGGCAGGAGGGAGGGGCGCACGACTCAGCAGCTTGGCACAGAAAGCGTTTGTTTTGGTTTTTTTTTTTGAGACAGGGTCTCACTTTGTAGTCCAGGCTGGCCCTGAGCTCACTGTGTAGCCCAGGCAAGCCTCGAACCCAGCAATCCTCCTGCCTCTGCCTCCCCAGTGCTGGGATGACAGGCGTGAGCCACCACGCCCGGCCACAGAAAGATTTTCAAACCACACACAGTACTGTGCACCTGTCATCCCAGCTGCTTGGGAGGCTGAGGCAGGTTGCAAGTTCAAGGCCAGCCTGGGCAGAATAACAAGGGCAGGGAACATAGAAGGGTTATGGAGAGGTTGCTTGGCAATGTACTCAGTCCTGGGTTTAATCTCCAGGACTGCAGAGGAGAAAAAGGGTTTTTAAATACTCAATGTATACACGAATAAGCCATTGAGAGGAAATCGAAAAGCATAGGGAGTTTTGGTTTTGTTTTTTTCCACAGAGTGCATTAGACATGGCGGTATATTCCTTACGATGCCAGCACTCAGGAGGCTGAGGCAGGATTGCTAAAAGAGTTAAAATTTCTACCTGAATACTTAAATATTAGTATTTAAGACTGTTTTGTTATTGTTGTTTTCGTGAAACAGTCTCAACATGTAGCTCAGATTGGCCTTGAGCTCTTGACAATCCTCCTGCCTCAGCCTCCCAAGGGCTGGGATTATAGAGGTACACCACCATACCCAGCAATTAGACTTATTTTTATTTGGAACTTAGTTCTTTTTTGTTCCCCCTCAGTCTCTTCAGTTCCTGTGTAAAAATCCCAAGGCATAGTGTGGTTTGTTTGAAATGTTAGTATTTACAGCATTGTATGAAGTCTCTTCCTTCTAGGGGAATAATTTTCTTCTTAGATTTTCTCATGCTCTTTTCTGGAATCCTGGAGGTGAATTAACTTCCGTAACATGAACGTATGTCTTTCTTTTGTGACACTAGCTGTTTGAGAGGCTGCCCAGCTATTCGGAGCTCCGGAGGAAGCTGGTGCGTCTGGAAGGCCAAGTGAGCGCGCTGCTGGGCGGCATGCAGGTGGTCTTCATGGAGGAGCTGCAGCCCGCGCTCACCCTGGAGGAGTATTACTCCCTGCTCGACGTGTTCCACCGCCGGCTGCTGGAGAGCAGCGTCCCCGTGCAGCCCCAGAGTCTCCGGGGCTTACAGATGGTCCTGCACAGGTAGGCGGGGCGCCCGGTTCGTGTGCTCCCTCAGCGCGTGCCTCCGCTGCGCGTCTTAGGTGTCGCAGAGCAGAGGTGCTGCCTGTGTGAGCGGCACCCTGCCACACCCAGCCGGGCCCTGGCTCTGGGATGGCGTTTGGGCGAGTCAGAGCCAGTCCCGGGGAGGGGGTCGGGCACCCCGGGGAAGGCCGCTGGCGTGAACCACCCGCCAGCCCTCCAGGCAGGGCCGGGAAGCAGTCAGCCTCACCACGGGTCTGTTGGGGCGTGAGTCAGGCTGCCCAAATGCGATCTTCACGGTGAGTTTCCTCGGTGACCCTTTTCAGTTACTCAGAGGCCAGTAAAACATTTTCTCCGTGGGCCCAAGGGAGCCGACAGTCTCCCCTTATGTCTGTCTGTCTCAGTGACAGGTACGCGCCAAGCCTGCACGAACTCGGACACTTCAATGTCCCCACGCAGTGTGACCCAGCGAAGCTGCAGTGGTTTATCCTCACCAGAGCGCAGCAGGCAAGAGAGAACATGAAGAGAAAGGAGCAGTGAGTACGCTTCCCCTCAGCCGGCCACAGCTTCCAGCCTGCTCTGTTTTGTTTTGTTTTTTGTTATGTTTTGAGGCAGGATCTCACTACGTAGTCCAGGCCTTGAACTTACTATGCATCCCAGACTAACATCAGAGTCACAGAGATTCTCCTGCCTCAGCCTCCCAAGTGCTGGGATGACAGGCGTGTGCCACCATGTTCAGCCTTAGTTTGACTTCTAAGGAATCAAGTTCGGGACTGGGAAACGGGAGAAGGCCACATTATACAGACTGGGGAGTTCGGGGGCAGAGCACTTGCCTGGCACCCTTCCCCAGGCTCCCCAGGGCCGCTCAGTGCCCGGGTAGAGAGCAGCTGCGATGCCTCTCCTTAGCCTGAAGACTGGCTCCGGGCCCTCAGTGTCGCTGCCCTGTGGTGCCCTCCTCCTCCGAGGCCGCCAGGACCCTGTCTACAGCTCCTCTCCAGCCAGCGCCGGGCCCCCGGGACCTGGAAAACAAGCCACTGCCCGGCAGCAGCCCCCCCGAGCCAGGTTTGGAGCGGCCCGTGGGCTGTCCCTCCGCCTTCTCGCACTGCAGGCTCGGAATTGCTGTTGGAGCAGCAGGGGCGGCTGAGGGCTCTGACCCTGCGCAGTAGGATCGCCATGTAGGAGAGTAGTCTCCGCCCTGCAGAGCGGGGCACCCAGCTGCCAGCACACGCCATGTCGCCGGGCTGGCCAGCCAGCTACCCAGGCGCGCAGAACTCTGGGCTTAGAAACAAACGGTCACTGTTTCTGTGCGGTGAGTGGTTTGGGTGGCAGAAATGGGGCAGACCCTCCAGCAGCGTCGGGCCTGGCACCCCACCCCGCCCAGTAAGGGGGGCGTTACCAGGAGGGGCGCAGGACTGCCAGGTCTCACACCAGGCAGGGCTCAGCCAGCCCAGGAGCCATCTAGCTTTAGGGGCAGTGCCCGTGGGCCCTAAGGAGGGCCTTCTCGGGACTGGTGGTCCTGAGCCACGCCAGGCAGGGTCAAAGGGCAGAGCATGCAGAGGGGCGAGGGTATGTGCAGGTCACAGAGGGCAGCGGGCAGCCCGGCTGGGGTGCAGGGACCGGCCCACGCCCTCAGGGCGCCTGCTCTGAGCCGCTGGAGCTCCCTGTCACAGCGCCCCGAGGTGGTGCCGCAGTTTCGGGCCACCCGGGCCCCACTGGGCTCCAGAAACGCGCGAGACCGAGCTGCGGGGGGTGTGCGCCTTCACCTCGCCTCAGGGGCCGCTCAGGACGCAGGCGCACAGGCGTGTCTGTGGGCAGAGAAGCCCCGGTGCGAGAGGCTGAGCCTCGAGTCCACGAGGAGGCTGCAGCCAGCGGCAGAGTCTTGGCTGCGAGCCCAGCGTGACGGAGCCGGCCCCCCGTCAGCAGCCGCCCTGCGGGGTCGCTCACCGCTCAGCCCTTGTTAGGGATCTTTCCGGGCCAGTGAAAAGCCCCGCACGGTAGACGGGCACCGCGCCCGCTGTCAGGCTGGTGGGCGACATGAGGCCGCGCCCCTGTGCCTGGCGCCTTCCTGAGCCCAGCAGGGAGCAGGGGCCCCAGAGCACTCGCTGTGCGCGAGAAGGGGGCTGAGGAAAGGGCTGCTGACCGGACCGCAAGCAGCAGGGCCCTGCGGTGAGCGCTCTCTTCCGTGTTCCCTGCCGTCCGGGCCCTGGATGCGCCTGATTCTCCCGCCTTCAGCAGTCAGAGGATACTTGGTGTTTTTAACCAAGGCAATATTTAACTCAGCACACTGTGTGGTCAAAGTACTTAACGAGTGTTTGCCTTTAAAAAAATTGCTGCAGGGGGCCGGAGGGTTAGCTCAGTGGTTCCAGCACCTGCCTCGCAGCGCAGTCCCCGGGGACCACATACAA
Organism: Thryonomys swinderianus; assembly: GCA_004025085.1. NCBI lineage: Eukaryota > Metazoa > Chordata > Mammalia > Rodentia > Thryonomyidae > Thryonomys > Thryonomys swinderianus. The sequence continues at coordinate 27,355 of PVIC010016131.1, read as the reverse complement.
TGCTGGGCGTGGAGACTCACGCCCACCAACAATCAACACCTCATACCACAGTGCCAGGCGTGGTGGCTCACACCTGTCATCCCAGCACTCGGGAGGCAGAGGCAGGAGGATTGCTGAGCTCGAGGCTCGCCTGGGCTACATAGTGAGCTCAGGGCCAGCCTGAACTACAAAGCGAGACCCTGTCTCAGAAAAAAACCGTGGCTACTCTGCCTCGTGCCGTCCCTCTGAAAGGCAGCGCATAAACACACGCGCTGTGTCCTCTAGTCACCAGTTCTGGCACCATGTGACTCCTCATTCTTCCCCAAAGTTAAAATTACTATGAAAGATCAACGTTTTGAATTCGTTCAGGACATGGAGGCAGCACAGCTGAAGACGCCGTGGGAGGGTGTGTGACGGGCTCAGACCCCCCATCACCGGTGCTGCCTGCTGCGGAGCTTCCGGTGACGGGTCCGGGGACAGCCGCGGGCTGCCACCTGGGGCTCCGACCTCGTCCGCGAGTGTGTCCCTCGCTTGAGCAGGGGTCCAGAGACAGAGATCTCACCACAGCAGGCTGGGCAGGTGTGAGAGGGAGGACAGGCCTCCTCAGCCCCCGGCTGCGCGAGCCCAGGGCTGCCGGCTGCGGCCGTGTGGACAGCGGGTCGCTGCGGTGGGGGATGGGAAGAAAACGCCTGACTCTAGCTTCCGCTCGCCGCTGGCTTACGGCGCCCTCGCTCTTGTTTCTCCTTGGCATAGGTTGAAGGTTGCGGAAGACGAGCTGATCCGAGCGTCCACCCAGCAGCTGGCCCTGGAGAGGCTGTACAAGGAGCCCAGCGTGTCCAGCCGGCAGATGGTGGCCTGCTGCGAGCGGCTGGCGGCACGCCCGCGGCCCGGCCTGCGCGGCATGCACCTGTGCGTGGCCCACTTCTACTCTGTGCTGCAGGACGGCGACCTGTGCATCCCCTGGGACTGGAAGGACGGGGACACCGGGAAGTGACCGGGTCCACTTCCGCACGCGGAGCGAGGCGGCCGCGGCTTGACTGCCTCAGACGCACCGCCCGCTGCCACGGCCCACCTACCCGCCACCAGAGCACATTTCTAGCTGCTGCTTCAGAGACTTTAAAGTTAATTTCCTGGGAGAGAGACTAGGTTGAAAACCCTAGCGCAAAGAACATATTTTTAGTGTATTGTTACATAGGGTTCTCTGAGAATCTTTATTTTCACGCGCCTGCGCAGACAGGTCCACGTGTTGTGTGTGTACACGCTTGTTTTATAGGCAGGGAGGACAGCTGGCGTCAAACAGGCAACTCGTGTGCAGCAGAAGTGAGATGACAGATTTGGCCTAAGGAAAAGAGTAGCAGGGGAAGCAGGTGATGTCGGCATCACCCCGAGCAGTTGGAGCCATTCACGCGCGTCCTCCGTGATGGGGAAGCTAAGTTTGAACCCATACTTTTTCCTGCCTATTAAAATACAGTAGACAGGCTTAGCCTGCCACCTACCTGGCAAGCCCAAGGTTATGAGTTTGATCCCTAGTGCTGCAAAAGTTAAAACACAGTGGCCACGGGGACTGAAGGAGGACACACTGAGCACACAGAAGACCCCAGGATCTGTCCCCAGCACGGGGACAGGGCTCGGCCTGCTCCCAGGGTTGTGCGCCCCGTGCTCAGACGCCTCCGGACCCTCGGCATGGAGGCTCGGGAGGCACGGGGCGCCCACCCCCCACCTGGGCTCTGGCCTGGTGAGGGCCGTGGTTCCCCCTTACTTCAGAGACAGCTGCACCCCAGCAGGCAAGACCCGGCCCCGGTTTGTGCGCAGGGGATGGTGGGCTTGTGGCTCTCGGGGGGAGGAAGGAGGAAGCCTCAGTACGTGCCGGCTGCCTGCACCACTAAAGAGCACCGTGTGTGGTGCCGGTGCGGGTCCCTCGCCACAGCTCGTGCCCGGCCCTGCTGCCTGTGCCGACTGTGCCGGGAGCCCACACGGAAGCTGCTCTTCTAGTGTGACAGACGTTGCTGGCACTGAGGACTTGCCAGGCCAGCGGACGGTAGAGACCAGTTTCTCAAGGACTGTGCCAGGCCGTGGGAGGAATTAGGTCTGGACTTGCCGTTTCTGGCATCGGCTAGTATAGCAGCGTCAGTGATGCTCTGAAGGTGATTTTTGTCTCAGAACCGTCACGGGACGAGCCCAATCCCACCAGGCACCTCACTTTTCCTGGAGGCGCTAGCACTCCGCTCCTCCTGCTGGCAGAAGGGGAGGTCTGAGGCGCCAGAGGCCGACACAGCCTGCCTGTCTGGCATGACAGGATCACCCCGCCCGCCCGCTGCAGGCACAAGATCCTGGGAGGCCCTGGGTCGTGCCAGCGCTGCCCCGGCTCACTCGGTCCATCCCTGCCCACGCTGTCCAGAGCCATGTCTGTGCCCAGGCTGGTTCCCTGGCCCTTCCCTCCACAGGCCCTTCTGCACCCAGGAGAAGTGTCAGGTTCTGAGGAGGCTGGGCCGAGGGGTCAGGCTAGAGGGCCCCAGAGTGTAGCTCCGGCTGGGTCCCCACCCCGGCAGCCCCTGGCCCAGCTTCCCCAGAGTGGGCCAGTCCATCATGGCAGCCCTGTGAGACCGATGGCCCAAGGCCTGGGGCCCACAGGCAGCACCTGGCTGATCTCCAAACGCTTGTGAAGAGCCCTCTGCCCATGCCAGCTGCCAGGGGACAGGCACAGGCCCACCCGACGTAAGAACTGACACCCCCCCCGGAGCCCTGAGACAGACAGGGCCCTGCTCAGTGGCTTGGTCTCCCCGCCTGCGAAGGGGCACTGGGACGCACCTGGGGGGGTCCCCACTGCACGGGTCTGTCCTGGAGCCCGCGTCCCAGGCACCGGCTGGACTGGGACAGACAGAGCGGGTGCCCCCAGATGGGACCTGAGGGTCCGGGGTCCCTTCCTCGAAGCCCCAGCAGCCGCCAGGAGCGGTTAGGAGTCTGCTCTGGGCAGGCTTGTGGGGAGCCAGCAGGAGCCAGGAAGACAGCAAGCAGAGTTGTAAAACTGCGCTTTAGCTGATAAGCCAAGATGACAGGAAGCAGACTTGTAAAATAGCCCCCTAGCTGGCATGCTAAGATTGTGTGCAAGCAAACCTAGAAAGTGAGATACGGACAGAGCAAAGCCTGAGGTCAGTCTGCGGTCAGCCGGAGTCTCTCCCCTCTGAAATTCCACCTTTACTCCCTGCCCTGTATATGTTACCGCCCTACTTGCAATAAACGAGACTTGATCAGAAAGCCTGTCTTGTCTCCATCCTTTTGCGCCCTGTTCCTCCCCTTGGTTCCCAGGTGCGAGCGCCTGTTGACTGTCCCGCAGGCCGGGACAAGGCTGATGGTGCACAAGACACCGAGGCCCAGAGTGGGGATGAGGCCCGTCCAAGACTGTTCTGATTGGCGTGGGCGAGGGGTGGGCCTGGACCCCGGGCCCACGCCTAGGGGAGCTGCGTGCTGCGTCCTGGTGAGCCCTCTGCACCAGGCATGGTGCCTGCGGAGGGCACACGGCTGCCCAGAGCCCCTGCCACACAGCACAGCTGGAAAGGACCAAGCAGCGCAGCCCTCCACGCGGGGCCGTTTCTCACCTGTCCCACCGCGGTGCTTTTCGCCCCTGGGCTGCGTGGGCTGCAGGACGAGCCTCGGCCACTGGCCCGCTGGGACCCCCGTCCTGCGGCCCGCGACCTCGGACATACAAGCCCCATGCCCAGAGGGCGGGCCCCGCGAAGCAGCCCCCCCCCCCCCCCGCAGCCGTCACAGGCGCTCTCCCCCGGGACTCCGCCCAGCCTGGTCACCACTTCAGTCATTCGTCACCAAAGTTCAATCATTATTCCAGTCCTCCCGCGTCTGGACTGCCACATGGGCTAGCATGGGGCTGGCCTGGGAGGAGGAGGGTGAAAGAATTTACCAAAAATTAAGCTGAGATGGGGGAAGCGGTGAGCACACCTGTAATCCCAGAACTCAGGAGGCTGAGGCAGGAGGATCACCACTAGTTCAAGGCCATCCTTGACTCTAAAACTAGAACTGTCTCATAAAAACCTAACAATAAGGAAAAATTACCAGCAGTCAAAATATGAAAGACGAGTTAATTCACGTCAGAGAATGCTGGCAGGAACCGCATCCTGCGAGCCTCTGAGGACCACACCGTCAGAGCAGGGCTAAGCAACAGAGGGGCTGAGGCACCAGGCGCATGTGTTCAGAAGCACGCTGGCAGGCCGACTCGTCCCTGCCAGTCTCCTGGGCACCTGCACTGTTGCTAATGCTGGGTGTCGGGGCCAACCGGAAGCACAAAAGCGTCTGCTGCTGCTGTGTATCTTGGGCCCTTTTAGCCGGCCTCTGTGCAGCACCTCCTGACCGCCAGCTCATCTGGCCAGAGACCTGGGGCAGGACCTGGGCGGGGCAGGCCCGGGTCACCGGACAGACAGGCTTCTGTCCTCAGGCCCTAGCAGGGGTCAGGGCGGCCTCCGCGGGCTCCCTTCCGTGCTCGCTGGAGGCTCAGCGGCCTGGTGCCGGGTGCTGGGCAGCCCCGCCCCGCCCTTCCCAGAGAGGCCCTGATCGGCCCACAGCCTGGCAGTAGGACATCGCGCTGCTGGAGAAGCCGCGGGGCCAGGTCTGAGCAGAGCACGATGCACGGTTAGTAACAAAGCCCCAGGCGGCCTGGGAAGTGCAGGAAGTTCCGGAAGACGTTTGGTGTCAGAATCTAAGGAAGATTTCTATTAGACCGGGAGCGTGTGGGAGGCGCCCACAGCGCTGGGGAGGCGGGTGTCACGAAGGCTCGGAGGGGGTCCCCCGGGAAGGCGCTGGGACAGGCGCTGTGGGGCGCCACGCTCAGGCTCAGGACAGGCAGCTCCCGGAAAAGGAGCTCTTGGGCAGGCGACAGGGTCCCCGCGGGTAGGGTCAGGTGCCCAGGCCATGGCGGCCTGGCAGGGCCCTGGGCCTCCCACGCAGCCTGGGGGCCGGGCAGCCCAGCCGCCCCTCGGGGCTGCGTGATCTCTCCAGTCACCTCGTTCACCCAGAAGAAGGAGTCCAGAGGCTTCGGCTGCTGGCTACCCAGGCTCCGGGGCATGTCTGAAAGAAGGACACGAGGCCTTTACCTTCCTCAGGCCTGGCATCCCACACTGGGAGGCCAAAGCAGGAGGACCGCAAGTTTGAGCCCATCTTGGGCAACTTAGTGACTTAGCCGGACCCTGTTTAAAATTAATGGTAATTGATGATATTAATACTATTATGAGAGTGTAGCTCACTGCAAAGGTGTTTGCCCCAGGCACAGTATACAAATAAATACACGCATAAGTAAACAAACCTTAATCTAGAACAGCAAGCCCTCACCTAGCCGTGGGGTCCTAACCCAGGTCAGGAAAGGACTGCGCTGATACTGAGCATGTGCGGAGTCCCATAGTCACCCGCGCACAAGGTCGGGGACTGGGAGGGGCGGGGCACGGGGCGGCATGCTCCGGCTGGGAGGGGCTTGAGTACCCCGGGGCCTCCAAGGCCAAGCTCCAGGAGACCCCGCAGCTTTCTCCAGCCCTCCCCACCCCCCCCCCCCCCCGCAGGACGCGGGGGCGTTCAAGCGGGACGTTCTCTGCAATCTTCTGTTCTCTTTGATTAAATTCTACTCCATTCCCTAGGGAAATGCGGGTTCTCAGTCTTTAAACTCATAAAGCACTTATTAGCTGTTTGGTTTTGCTGAGACGTCTCTATCCGGCCCGGCTGGCCCCAGCCTCGCAGTGAGCCTCCTGCCCGGATCGGGATCGCAGGTGTGCACCGCCACGCCCAGCGGCACCCAGTACCTCACGATAGCGCGAAAGGTCGTTTTGGCCGGAGTGCTGTCTCCTCGGGGCAGATGGGAAACCACTCACAAAAGTCACAAGGACACAGCCACGTTTGGGGAGCATCCTGGGTCCTGCGACGGCTCCGAAGTGAACCCAGGGCCTCACGCTGGGCCACATTTTTTTTTTTTCTCGCAGTACTGGGGATCGAACTTGGGTCTTTATACTTCCAAGGTAAGCGTGGTACCCCTTGAGCTTTTAATTTTTTATTTTGAGGCCCAGCCCCAGCCGGAACTTGTCATCGTCCTGCCTTGGCCTCCCAGGCGCTGAGATCACAAGCGCACCCCACCGCACCCTGACTCTACCCTCCCTCCCTTGCGGACCGCACGGGGCGACCGTCCTCCTGAGAAGTCAAGGTGCTCTACTCACGTGGGCCGGCCCCCCGGCGGCAGCAAGGCCCGCTCATCTGCCCTGCGCTTGCGCACTGCTCGGCGAGGGTCGGTCTGTAGGCAGCGGCCCAGCAGGGGCTCCCAGTCTGCGGTCCCAGGGTGGCCCTGGAGACCCGCTGCTGGGGAGGCTTTGAAGCTGCCGGCTAGAAGCCCCGGCAGCAGCTCCTGGGAAGCGGACTTGGGCAGCAGGCCCCTGGGAGGCGGCCCCTAGCAACCTCTATGATGTGGAGCACCCCGGGCGCGCAGGCTCCCACCCCGGGCTGACTGGACCCGTCTTCCTGCGGCTTCTGGTTTCTGCTGTGCCGGCCCCAGCTTCCCACACAGCAATGGATTTTTGTTTTACGGGAAAGATAGTGCGGGTGATGGTTTGAACAGGAGTAGGAGGGGAAAATTTTTCAGGATTCGAACTCTTTACTTTTCTTTTCTTTTCTTTTTGAGACAGGATCTTGCTGTGTAGTTCAGGCTGGCCCCCAGTTCACTATGTAGCCCAGGCCGGCCTCGAACTCAGCGATCCTCCTGCCTCTGCCGCCCGAGTGCTGGGATGACAGGCGTAAGCCACCACGCCCTGCACGCCTACATTTCTTAAAATCTGTTGTATGGGGCCGGAGGGTTAGCTCAGTGGTTCTGGCGCCTGCCTCGCAAGTGCCAAGGTCCTGAGTTCGATCCCCGGTAACCACATATAATGCTGGGCATGGAGACACGCCCACCAACAATCAACACCGCATACCACAGTGCCGGACATGGTGGCTCACGCCTGTCATCCCAGCACTCAGGAGGCAGAGACAGGAGGATTGCTGAGTTCATGGCGGCTTGCCTGGGCACCATAGTGAGCTCAGGGCCAGCCTGAACTACAAAGCGAGACCCTGTCTCAAAACAAACAAACAAAAAATCTGTTGTATGGATTAAATGTTTCACTATTTCCATAATTTAAATATTAAAGTTATATATTAAATTTAAATATATATTAAATTTTTATTTAAAATAACATGCCTACCCAGAGTGATTTTTTGTAAATTTTACAGTTATGTGGGCCGGAGATTTAGCTCAGTGGTTCTGGTGCCTGCCTCCCAAACGCAAGGTCCCTGGTTCGATCCTGGTAACCACATACAATGCTGGGCATGGTGACTCATGCCCACCAGCAATCAGTACCACATACCACAGTGCTGGACGTGGTGGCTCACGCCTGTCATCCCAGCACTCGGGAGGCAGAGACAGGAGGATTGCTGAGTTCGAGGCTTGCCTGGGCACCATAGTGAGCTCAGGGCCAGCCTGAACTACAGAGCGAGACCCTGTCTCAAAAACAAAACAAATTTTACAGTTACACATTTTACAGTGTGTGTGTGTGTGTGTGTGTGTGTCCCCGTGTGAACTCGCCACACCTGGGGTTCAGACTCCACCCTCAACCCTCCTGCGTCTGAACCGCCTGCCCCAGCCCTGTGGCCGATGGCGGGTCCACAGTCGTCCCCGGGAGCCCTGTCCACACGGTCTCTATTTGTCAAGCCTCTGTCATTTTCAAATGAAATCACAAATGTAATCCACCCCTACAAGTCACTGCCAAAAACTGAACTAAATTTAAAGTCTCAGGAATTAAAGCTCCCAGGACTAGGGGCCTGGGAATGTGGCTCAGTGGCACTGCACCTGCCTGGCAAGAACGAGGTCCTGAGTTTGAGCCCCAGTATTGCAAAAGAGAAGGGAAGGGAAGGGGAGGAGAAGGAAAGAGGTGAAGGGAAGGAAAAGCTCTGCTTACCTCCCGGTCCTAAAGGTGCTTTCGTGGGCGCCTCCAGAGGCTTCGCGGCTGAGGCAGGAGCTGCGGTGGCCCACTGAGGAGAGCATCCCTTGCCAGCCGCACAGCCTGCCAAGCCCCAGACACCTTCCGCCGCCCCGCCACCCCCTCCTCCGGCGCGGGACAGGCCTCGAAGCCTCCTCCGTGTCCCAGGAGGTCAGGACTGTCAGGCGTCGCCGGAAGGGTCACCACCTCCTACCTTATACACGTTCACCAGAAACAGACCTTGGCCAGAGCCTGCGGGTCTCGAGAGCAGGACGGACAACGGAGACGCCCCTGTCTCTCACTGGACGCTGGCTCAGGCCTGGACCCCACTTGGGCCGGGGTGGAGGCCTCCGCAGGCGGTGCCCGAGAGGCTGTGGCGTACGGGCGCGGCTGGGTGTCGGAGCCCGCAGAGGGCAGGGTCTCTTGTCTCTGTGTTGTGGGGTGTGGAGAGCCAAAGGGCAACCGCGCCCAACAATGGCGCTGAGGATTAGGCATTGCCTGATCAGCTGGCTTGCTTCCGTGATACGGCCGCACGACCCCGCAGAGAGATGCAACCACGGAGCACGGCTTTGAGCCTCATTGTTATTACCACCCCCACCTGTATAGGCGCTGGTATATCTTCCCGTGGGGGGTCCTCCCGCCGAGCACGGGTGATGTCGATCAAGGCCTATGATCAGCTGCCGCATGCGGAACTCGTGGAACCTGGGCTGCCACGTGTCCTCCAGGCACTGGCCTGTGGATATATATGCTGGGAGATGCTTGTAAAGAGAGCTTTGGCTCGGGCGCGCGTTCCTGAATAAACAGCAGAAAGAAGAGCTCGCGGTCGCGTCTTCCTTGCTGGTCGAGGGGGAAGCGACAGTGGGGGGTGAGCCTCCCCTTTGCCCGCTCAGAGAATTCGCCTCCGCCTTCTCTCCTTGCCCTTGTCTGTGCAGAAGGCAGTCGGGACCAGTGAACACATAAAGTCAATGATGCACTTTGCACAGAGGTAAGTATGCAAAAACTACTTAAAATGAATTAAAATTCTTTAAACTGAGCCCAGTGGCTCACGCCTATAATCCCAGCACTTGGGAGGCAGAGGCAGGAGGATTGCAGTGAGCTGGATGCCAGTCTGAGCTGTATAGTGAGCTTAGGGCCACCCTGAACTACAAAGGAGACCTTGTCTAAAACAGGAAAAAGAAAAAAATTGAAACAACAGTTCCATAGTGTAGCAGTTATCACATCTACTTTACGCAAAGACGGTCCTGGGTTCAAGTCCTAGTAGAATCACAGGCAGCCATACTTGCATGTGCCAGATGGGGATTTAGTGCCCGTGGTACCGAGCCCACCTTGGAAGCATAGGGCTGGAATTCAATCCCCTGAACTGAAAAAAAAAAAAAAAAAAAAGAGTTGCCAGATCATCATATGATTAACTCTATAGCCAGGGATTTAGCTCAAGTCATACCATGTCTATCTTGCAAGCTCAAGGACCAGAGTTTGATCCCTGGTATTAAATAAATAAATAAATAAATATATATATATATATATATATATATATATATATATATATATATATATTTGCCAAGCATGGTGGCTCACACCAGTAATCCCAACACCCGGGAGGCAGAGGTATGAGCATTACTGTGAGTTCCAGGCTAGCCTGGACTACACAGTGAGCTCAGGGCCAGCCTGAGCTTCAAAACGAGACCCTGTCTCAAAAACACTAAAAAGAAAAAAAAGAAACCTCTTTAAAAGTTTTTAAACAATTTATACCTCTAGTACTGCAAATAAGGAAATAAGGCACAGTAGAAATAGCATTAAAAATTGTTTTAAAAGAAAAACAGTGTTGACACTTTAAAATAGTAGGGTAGCCAAGCGTGGGGGCACACGCTTGTGGGCCTGGAGTCTGGGAAGTGCAGACAGCAGCACAGCCCAGGCGGTGTCACAAGATCCTGTCTCAAAAGCAACGGAAAGGGGCCAGGGATAGAGTTCAGTGTGAAGGTCTTGGCTTCACTCCCAGAACTGCACAGTAAAAGAGTGACATAAAAGAGTGGGCCAAAACGCTGCGCTTGCCACACGCAGGGAAGCTGTGCGTTCTAGGGACAGACAGACAGGGCCCATTCTCCTCCGCCGTGACCCCCCACCGCCGGGTGCACCGCGCTCCGTCCCCGCGCTTTCTCTGCAGGTCCTCGTTTCTCTCAGTTGCTGCCACTCGCCACGCCCCTTTTCCCAGAAGTCTCCGCGCACGCTCGTCCTCCGCCCTGCGCTGCTCTCGGGGAGCCGGTGGCTACACGGGCCGGCGGGGTCGCTCCTCGTCCGCTCGTCCCGCGTCCACGCCAGCTCCGCGCTGCCCGCATGTTGAGGGGAGACGAGGCCACCCCGGAGGAGCAGAGACCCCCCACCCGGGTGATGAACTCCAGTCAGCCAAATGTAGGAGTTTTGTACAAATTTTATTAGCAGATTCGAATCTGGGCTGCCTCCGCCACCAAAAGAGGCGCGGGCCGGGAGCAGCAGCGGCGGCTGATGACAGCCCTTTTAAGCAGAATTCAAACAGGGGGTGGAGGACCACGGGGCAGTCCCTTACTGGTCTTTGGGCTTTCCAAGCCTTGCGGTTTTATGTACCTTGTTAAACGAAGTTTTATTTTTGCTAGGGTATAGCGTGTTACCTCCCGATACAGCATCTGGTTTGTCTGGGCTGACCTAGCTTTAACCTTTCAGTTAAGGAACCGGGGGTGGTAATTTTCCACTCCTCACCGCACACACCGGGGACGCGGCCCCAGCGGCAGCACCGCCGTGTACTGTCTTCTCGGCTTCGGACTTTGGAACCACTCAGTGAGTCAGGCTTCTGCGGCAGAGGAGCCCTAATCCGTAGATGCTCTCGGAGCTCCTCGCCGAAGCAGCAGCGGGCGGCGGGATTTGGACCTAGCTCTCCTGGCTGCGGCATCGTCCCAGCAGCGGCCTCCGCGAACGTCCTGCCCAGTGCGTGGGACGAAGCCTTACCGGTGCTGCGGCTCACGGGGCGTCCTGCCAAGGCCCTGGCCCGGGGTGCCGCGGGGAGGTGGCGGTCGAGAGGGGCCTGGCGGGGAGAAGTGGGGTCACTCAGGGGCACGTCTGAGGGGACACGGGCCCCGGCCCTGGCTTCGTTTCCCAGCCTCCCGGAAGTGAGCAGATTTGCACCTACCACACCGCCACTGTGATGTGCTGCCTGGGACGGGCCCAAGGGCCGCGAAGGCCCTGAAAACACGAGCCAAAGTAGAAGTTTCCCGGCTTCTGCGCAGGTGGTGACAGTGACTGAAAACTGGCAACAGCGCGGGTGCCCTGATTTCAGAGAACCACTTCCATGTTTATTGAACAAGGTGGTTGCTTTTATACAGTCAAGGGCGGGCACGTGTAACCTGTTGATTGGCTGAGCCATGAAGTCACAAGTGAGGTGACCAACAGGCGATCCAAGCCTGACTGGTCTCAGGGCCCTATGCATTGAGGACCGTGTGTGCAACACCCTTGTGATCATCCTATAATTAGCTACTGGGCTGTGGTGCGGCCCACCTTAGCCAGACTTCACCATCACCGATACACCCAGGTGACCCCCCTTCCACAAGAGCCCTGGACAGCTCCATCTCCCAGTCCAACCTCCTGTCCATGACCAGACACTGCACACGCGTGTGCCTGTCTATATGTAACAGGCTTCCCTGAAGTGTCGGGCCAGTCCTTATTAGCCTTCCTCACACCAGATTCTCATTTGGTTAGGGTTTTTTCTTTCCGGGAGGGGGGATGTTTTTGAGATAGGGTCTCACTTTATAGCCCAGGCCAGCCTTGAACTCCCAGCAATCCTCCTGCCTCTGCTTCCTGAGCGCTGGGATTACACTGTGAGCCACCACACCCGCACTGTGGTGTGTGGTACTGGGGACTGAACTCAGGACGTGGTGCTTGCCAGGCAGACGCTGAAACCACTGAGCTAAATCTCTGGGCCATGGGGCCTCTTGGATTCGTTTGGCCTAGCGCCCATCTGTCTAGCACACAGGCAGCCTGTTGCACCAAGAACTGGTCGCACTGAGCGCAGTGAGCAGCAAGACTGGCTGGTGGGAGCTGTCAGCTCCAGCTGCGGAATGAGCTCTGGGACTCGCAGGAGCTCCGGCTGCAGCTGGCGAAGAGCCCTCCGGAGATCTAGGTGGCTGCAGGCTCCACCCGCTCACACGCGGGGCCACGGGCACTCGACCTTTAGCACTTTCCACACTAAGGGAGCAGCTCTGTCCTATTCATGATTTCTGTCCCAACAAAGCAAAGAACTCTGCAGAAGAGAAAGCAGCAAAGGTGCCTCGGGCTATGTCACTACCAGGTGAGGGCCCAGTGCACTGGGAAAACCAAGGCTTGCAGTGTGAACCTTCCTTCCCCTGGTTAGAGGAACTCTTAGGCTCAAGTCATCACGCCCAGACATAGGGCAGGGGGTGAGGGGTACAAGAGCTGCCAGCACCCACACTCTGGAAACGGGGACAGATTACAGCTCTATCAGTCCCAGGGTGCTGGGGCTCCGGCAGCTCCTCCTGTGATGCCCGGGCTCACCTAAATACCCGCACACTCAGGCCACATGTGTACACACACACACGAACATTCACATTCCCTACACTTATCGCAGAGCTGTTTAATCCCTTCACAACCACTTTGGCAAGTAAGGACACTAATGCCTTAAGAACCCAATGGCAACTGGGCTGCAGATTTAGCTCAGTGGTTCCAGTGTCTGCCTGGTAAACCCAAAGTCCTGAGTTCAATCCCTAGTAACCACATACCACAGTGCTAGGTGTGGTGGCTCACGCCTAATCCCAGCACTTGGGAGGCAGAGGTAGGAGGACTGCTGTGAGTCTGAGACTTGCCTGGGCTATAGTGAGCTCAGGGCCAGCCTAAACTACAAAGCAGGACCCTGTCTCAAAAAAAAAAAAAATTTGAATCACTTTCTCTAAGTAACTTGCATATGGAAAAGTTGGAATTTTCATGCAATCATAAGACTTCAGACTCCATCTTTTAAAATGCTTTATTTTGATATATTTTAAAGGAGTTAAAAAGAACCCACCAGATTAACATGTTAAATCTTAGCATTATGGTGCATTTTATCAAGTTTTAGAAAAGACAACAACACAAGTGGAGACCAGGGAGCCCTCCCCAGTTCCACGGGCCCCTCCAGCCCTGGGAGGCAGAGCTGCGACTTCTCACGTTGTTCCAATTCATGACTTTACACTCATTTCATATCATTTGATGCCACAGAAAATATGTCGTGCAAACAGTAACACTGTCTTCTACATATACGAACACTCACGGGACAGACACCGCGCTAAGCACTTTACATGCATTACTACTGTGCCACCCAGGAAGCGGGCACTACTACCCCGTTTACAGCAAAAGTGAAGCCTGCTCGGCAGAAGCGATGCGCCCTGGGCACACTTACACTTATCTCGGGGTAAATAGCGGCCAGTGCCAGCTTCCGTAACGTCCTCTACTGAAAGCAGTAACTCTGCACTTTCTGACATAGATGGCAGTTGACTTTTCCTGTGTTGAGGGCCACCCCGTCCTCCCAGTCCTGCTGCCTCAACAGAGCTGGTGTGCAGGCCTTCCTTCCCTCCTGCGCAGCTCACCCTACGTGCTCGGCAGGGGCAATGCACAGGGGACTCACGGCCCCACAAGCCTTTGCAAACCGCTTGGGACAGGACTGTCACAAAGTCCTTTCACATGGCAGTGAGATTCCAGTCGTCTCCCTTCGCGGCCACAGGCCCCAAGGACTTGAGTGTATTCTGCGTCCCTCCTGCTGCCTTCTCCAGTACCTGTCTGGCCTGACAGGCTGTCCGCGGGGCGACGGTGGAAGCTGACCATGGTGCACAGGCCCAGCCCTCTGCCTTCCAGCCCAACCTGGGTCTCCGAGGACGGAGGGCAGGTGAGGCCGGAAGCCTGCATGTTCTCCAGGCCGTGTGGAGCCCTCCAGGTGAGACTGTGGCTGAGCTAACCGGACCACGCCACCTGGAGTCCAGCAGCTCAAACCCTCCACAGCACGTGTGTATGAGCGCTGGGTCCCGGTCAGCGTCTCCCTCGGGGGCCCCTGTGAAACAGCCCACCCCCGACACGGCCGCAGCAAGCCCGCTCACTCTCATCCTGTACGGACAATCTGAGCAAAAAGCCCCGCAGCAGAGTTAACTGGAAGGCCGAACCCCACCCAAAGCAGGGTGGGCCCTGGGCCAGGGCTGGGGAGCACGCCCGCCTCAGGACGAGGGCCCGGCAAGGCTTTGAGTGCAGGCCTGGCCGGACACAGAGGTGCCCTGTGGGTGAGGGGGACAGCAAAGGCAGCGGTCCGGGGCGGGGCAGGGAGCGTGACGTCAAAGCCAACGCTGCTTAGACCAAAATCTTCAGTAGTTACGCCCACAGTCAGGCTTACATTGATAGTTCTATAATAATACCACTTAGGGAACAAAGATTTGCCGAATAGACTACATCATCACAATCCTACCATCAGAATACCTCAGTATAGAAGGATCTGTTCATTTTGACTTCACTGTGTATTTTTTAATTGGACAGCAATATATAAAAATAAGGTTCGCTTTATAAAAATGACAGTAAAAACACCTGTTGGAACAGGAACTTCATGAGGAACCAGGTGGCACAGGAGTGAGCAACAAGCCTTCAACCAGAAAGAGGTGACGCTCAGGGCTGGAGCCCAGCTGACGCGTGTGTGGCACCTCTGTGAGGCGCCAGGGAGCCCCACCTTTCACAGGCTGCAGCCATGCACAGGAAGACACCCCTGCGGCGGCTGGCTCACCAAGCTCACCGGCATGAAGACACGAGGCGCCCAGAGCCTGGGCCAGACTGCCGGCACCACGGCTCTTCCTGCAGCCCAGCCAGAAACCACGTTTCACGCGAGCTCCGGACACGGCACCTGAAGGGACTCAGTCCCACTGTGGAGAGGCGAGAGGATGGCAGGCCATCTGCAGTGACAGGGCAAAGACGCAGCACCGCTCAGGAGACGCCCGCTCCACCGTCCGTGCCTGGGCTGCCGCCCTGCGGTCTCCTGGCCATCGCGCAGTCCCGAGGACGGGCACACTTCCCACGCCGTGTGGGCTGCTTTTGCCTGCTCCAGAGCGTGCCCTACTCCAGCGTGGCGGTGAACAGCCTGGCGTCTGCCCCACCACCAACACTGCAGCCCACACGCCCCAAGTCCGCAGGACTCCAGACAGCGCTCACGGGCGCTTGACACACAGGCCCCTGCGCCTCCTCACAAGTGTGCGCCCCTCACAGCCAGGCCCACAGCAGCCGTTTCCATCCACTCGGGGCTGAAGCCCGCGAGAAGCCAGCGCGAGGGCAGAGTCCCATTCCCAGGAGCCAGCAGAGGGCAGCGTCCCATGTGAGGAGCTGACCACCAAGGGGAAAGGCCTCGGGCGCCATCTTCCTGCGGCCAAGGTCTGTGGTGAACCCTGATGCTCCTCCTCAGAAGGCGCTGAACTTCATGCTGCCCGACCTGAGGAGACCCACAGTGCTCGTGCTGCCTGCCCACCGAACGCCACTGCTGCCGCCGCCGCCGCCGCCACCACCACCGAGGCCTCCTGCAGCCCCCAGGGCGCAGGCTGAGACCCACCTCTTCCCTGAGCCCTCCCGGCCTCCGCCCGCCCGCCCCACCTCACTCTGCCCAGCGCTCTGCTCCCCGGCCCGCACTCGAGTGCTCTGCTTCGCCGCCCCGCACACCCCGGGATCCTCGCCACCCACTCCTGTGGGACCGGCGCACACAGGCCTGACATGGGGGAGACGCTCTGCGGCCTGAGTAGCCAGCCCGTGGGAGGAGAGGCCGGGGATCCTGGGAGCGCCGCCCTCCGAGTAACCGAGGCCACCAGCCTGCTGTCGCCCACCTGCTGCGGAGACCCACTGAGCCCCAGCAGAAGCTAAGAGGCGGCCGGAAGCTGAAGCCCAGGCAGAGCTCCGCTGGAGATGCCTGGGGAAGACTGTTCCTGCACTCCACATGCTGCGCCGTCCCGAAGGGCAGCGGTCTAGTTCTTAGCTGGTAACGGAGGCCTGGTGGAGGGACGCCTGAGCCGTCTGAAAGATGCGCTGGGGCCTGCGGCCCGGGGCCTGGGCCGAACTCGCTGCTGCTCCCCCTGGGGCTCGCTCCCTGGCAGGTGGCGGGAGCCTTCCGAGCTCTAGATTCTCAGAACCCCGCCATGCGCTCCCAAAGTAGAAAGGGCTGGACCTGGCGAAGGTTTTCCTGCACTGCCTACACCGGGGCTTGGTTCTCCAGCAGGGTGACCAGGACCCTGCCCAGCCCGCTGTCAGTGCCAGGCCCCTGGCTACTCTCCAACATGGTTTTTCATGTGCCGAGCCAAATTTGAGGACCACCTGAAGGTCTTCCCGCACACTCTGCATTTGAAGGGCCTCTCTCGAGTGTGAAACCTCCTGTGGTTGATGAGCAGCGAGCTCTTGCTAAAAGCCTTCCCGCAGATGCTGCACCTGTGGGACTTCTTCCCTGGGGTGTCCTGGAGTCCCGGGAACATCGAGCGCTGCTCACGAGGCTCCTTGGCATCGTCCAGGGGCTTCTCTTCACTTGGCTTTAACTCCTGGACACTCAGACCTTCCCCAGAAGTGCTGCACTCCAACGGTGCGCCTCGGGGGCGCCTTCTCTGGCGCATGGAGAGAGGGTGTCTCCCCAGGAACTCCTTCCCGGCCCACTGGTATTTGAACGGCCTCTCGGAGGCGTGGACTCTCTGATGATTGACAAGACGGTAATTCCTGTCATACGACTTCCCGCACACATTGCACTTGTAGCGCTTCTCCCCGCTGTGTATTCCCTTATGGTCGAGCAGACTCCTCTTCCGTGTGAAGGTTTTCCCGCACTCTTGGCACCAGAAAGGTTTCTGTCCAGAGAGGACTTTCGGCGACAGGTCTGGAGGCTCGTCCCTCGGGTGGGCCTCGTGCTGGCGGTGCACAGAGTGCTTCCTCTGGTGGCGGTAGAGGTTGGAGCTCCACCTGAAGGCCTTCCCACACTCTCTGCACTTGTACGGCTTCTCTCTGGTGTGAACTCGCTGGTGCATGAGGAGGAAGGAGTGGTTACGGAAGGCCTTGCCGCACTGGCCACACGTGTGGGGCTGCCCTGGGGCGCGACTGCTCTGCGGACCTTGGAACACGCCGTCCTGACTGAAAGACGGCCCGGCCTCCGGTTTTCTCTTCACGGCATGCTTCTTCTTGTGGACAACGAAGGCCGACCTGTAGCTGAACCTCTTCCCACACTCGCCACACTGGTGCGGTGTTTCGGCTGTGTGCATGCTCTGGTGTTCCAGGAGGGTTTTCTCCTCAGTGAAGGTTTCCCCACACTGCTGACACGGAAAAGTGCTCTCTGTGACAGGGAGCCCTTGTGGCTGACGGAAGCCCTTCTGGCTGCCACTGTCCTCACACAGGTCTGGCGCACAGGACTCTTCGGCCTGGTGCTGCCTCACGTGGCGGGTGAAGTTGGACCTCCAGCGGAACGTCTTCCTGCAGCAGGAGCACTTGTACGGTTTCTCCTGCGTATGGATCCGCTGATGTTCCAGGACGTAGGACTTGCAGTGGAAGGATTTCCGACACTGGCTACAGTCAAAGGCCTTCTCCCCACTCTGGTCCTTCCAGTGCGGGCCCGGCTCCGAGGTGCAGGTGAGGGGCTCTGCACACGGACCCGGCTCCACCTCCACCTGCTGCCTGGCGTGCGTTTCCTGGTGCAGACGGTAGGCTGACATCCGCTGGAAAGCTTTCTCACACAAACCACACTTGTAAGGCTTCACCCCGGTGTGAATCTTCTCATGCCGGATGCAGTTGGAGCTCCACCGGAAGGCCTTCTCACACACCCTGCACTTAAATGGCTTCTCCTGGCTGTGGAGTCTCTGGTGATACTCAAGATGCGAGCTCCGTTTGAAGGTCCTCCCGCAGTCCCGGCACCTGTACGACACGCCCACTGCGAACAGACCCTGCTCGTGCTGGCGAGCAGCGCCGAGGCGGAAGCCCCTCCCACAAGTGTCCTCCTCATTCCCTGTCAGCCCGGCGTGAATCCTCTGATGGAGGCTGAAGCCCCCCACCACGTGCCTGCGCCCCTTTCCTCGTTTCTTATAGTCGTAGTGGTGTGAACTTTTCCGCAAGTGCCTGTCACAGCCGTGTTTCAGGGATCGCTTTTTCCTGGAAACTCTCAAATAGGCGACATGTTTTAGGTCAAGAGTATCACTTCTTCCTGATGCTTCCGATTTTGTCTCTGCCCTGGGGCTGAAATCAGACGCTTCCTTCTTAAATCTCACACAGTGCTTCACTGGCCAGCTGTGTGGCTCCCCGGGTGCCCCAGGCTCCGCACCTTCTGGCACACTTGTTGCAGGGTGTCTGGACACCAGAGCGCGCTCTCTGTCCACATCTCCCGCAGGTGCTTGCTTTAAGACCAATTTGTCCATCTTCATCTGGAGCTCACTTCCTGACAAATATTAAAATACAAGAGAATGTACTCTTCCCACGCTTGGAATTGGAGAAAGCAAAAGTGGCCGTAAAACGGCGTGATCTGAGCAGTAAGGCTGCTGGCGGACCACGGACGCTTTTTCTAACAGCCAAGGCCCAGGCAAACAGAAGGGCTCCGGGCTGCAGGGAAGGGACAGGAGACAGTGGATACAGCAGCTAGAGAGGAGCAGGAGATGGCAAAGGCTGAAGGGAGGGGCCGCACCCAGGCAAGAGCACGAAGAAAGGAGCCCCATCCGAGAGCCGGGTGCCAGGGAGAGCTGGATGAGAGGGCTGGGGCTCAGGCCTCGCGCGAAGGAAGTGAGAGAAGAGAGCGGGACGGGGTGCGCACCAGAGCCCAGGGAAGAGCGGGGGCAGGCCTGAGGAGAACCCACAACGAGACGCCCTCAGTGTTCGGGTCGCTGGGGAAGGTTCAGGCCCAGACACAAGCAGCTGTCCTAGGCCACTCCACAGAGGCCTGAGGACAGAACCCCTAGCAGCACTGCTAAAGGCCTTCCTTTGGCCACGATGAGGAGCAGTCCCTGGCGGTCACTACACAGAAGAGCAGGTGCAGGAGGGGCAGGGCTTGCTGGCTCGCCGGAACTCACCTGTAGGGGAGGAAGCTGGAAGCCTCTTAGACTGAGCTGTCTGGACATTCAGGCCCCAGGGCTCCCTTGCTTCTAGCCAAGAGATCAGGGCAGGTTTGGAGCAGGACCCTGCTGCAGAAGAGAAGAGAAGGGGTGGGAAGTAGACAGGTCACACAGAACACACCTCTGGGCTCTCTGCCGGAGTCCTGGTTAGGGCCAGGCCAGGAAGGCAAGTGGAGGGAGCTAGGACACAAGCTGAGGCAGCCATTCCTGACCACCCTTAGCAAGCACAGAAAGCAGGGGCTGAGAAAAGTCCCAGACACAGGGCTGCTGGGACCACCAGCGGCGGGAGCCATGACGGCAGGTTTGGGTAGGCTGGCCCACAGTTTGGAGGTGTCAAAACTGCTTCAAGGACCGGCGACTTCAGACACCTTTGATATTTACAATAACCCAGCAGGGTGGCACAATTAGCCCATTTTTCAGAAGAGGACAGTATGCTGAGAGACGCAGCTACGGAGCCGAGACCCACACCGAGGTCGGGCCCTGCAGGGGTGCGAGGCACTCACCCAGGGAAGCCGCGTTCCCGTAGTTCTCCAGCATCACGTCCCTGTACAGATTCCTCTGGGCCGAGTCCAGGCAACCCCACTCGTCCTGGGAGAAGGTCACCTCCACGTCCTTGAACGTCGCAGCCTCCTACAGAAACACCAGTGTGGGGCCACCTTGCAGCCGGCACAGGGATAGGGATGGGCTGGCTCCGGGTAGACCGAGGGCAGATCCAGCAAAAGGGCAGGACCATGAACAGCAGCGCCCAGGCTTTAGGGGAGCGGCTCTCCAAGGAGCCGGAAGGGCACACCGAGACCAGGGCGCGCACCAGACATGGCTCACCTGCGGCTCTGGAGTCAGGGGCCGTGTGGCTGTGGCCTGGCCTCCTGGGCTCCCCTGGCTCTGGGGAAGTGAAGGCACAAGGGCAGCGGGAGGATCTGAAGGAGAAGAGCGAGCCTTGACGGAGCTGACTGGTCTGGACACCCCCGAGAAGCCCGCTCCACCCCAATCCTTGAGGACTCTGCGAAATTCCCCAATGACAGGTCCCCAGGATGCCCAAGGCCAAGGACTGAGGTGCCGTCAGACACAGTCACAGAGGGTGTGGAGGACACTGAGCTAGGGAGATTCTCGAGGGGACAGTGATGCCACTCAGGAGATGTGGGAGGTGCCGGGAGGCCAGGGCCGCAGCCAGGCAGCGAGTACCGGGTGGCCCAGCCAGGAAGTCACGCACTCCTACTGCACAGGGGGGCTCCAGCTGGGGTCCTGGAGCGGAGCCGCTCCGGAGCGGTGACACGGGGGGCCAGGTCTGCGAAGACTGCAGGGCTGCAGTGCCCATCCAGTGCACAGCCGGGCTCGGGTCAAGGCCTGGGTTCTGTGAGAAGAAAATGTGAGAGGATCCTGTAGGGCGAGAGGAGAGGCCACGCTGCCAGTCTCTATAGGGCAGAGGCCCCAGAGAAGCGAGCCAGGCTTTGCCTCCTCCAGGCAGAGGGGACAGTGCCAGGGGCAGCGCCTGGAGGCCCTCTCTCGCCCTTCCCAAGGCTATCAAGGGGCCAGGGATCCCACTTCACCGAAGGACAAGCTGGACAGTCACAGTCACTCTGGTCAGTCCCCCAGTGCCAGTCACTCTCCCTGCCACCTGCTGTCCCCTTCCTGGGCCTGGAACTGAGAAACGGGCGAGAAGGGATTGACTCCCGACAGGGACAGCAGAGACCCTGGCCTGAAGTCACCACTGCCAAGCACACCCCTAGGCACCAACAGCACAGCGACCTCCAGGCCTCGGCTCTCAACTAGCACCAGAAGAAAGAAGAGTGACACATCAGGGGTGCAGCTGGCTGAGGGGCATGCAGGGAGCCCCAGAAGAGTCTCAGGTGCAAAAGCAGACAATGGCCTTCCAGGCAGAGACCAGGGCAGAGAAAGCCTTTCCCTGGACTGCAAGTGCCCCGTCTCTAGTCAGTGCAGACTGCAGCCCTAGCCTGCGGCCACAGCGCACCTAACAAAGCCCAGGGCTAAGGAGAAGGGCTGTTCCACTCAAGCCCTGCAAGAGGCAAAGCTGAGACCGAGGAAACAGGACTCGGGGGCTTTCTCTCGGCCTCCACCCATCGGCTGCCTTCCCAAGGGAGGCCCCTCCTGCTCATCGTTTTCATGGATTTTTAAAACTCATTTCCAGCCCCAAACATGCCAAACAGAACCATGCCATTCTGTGACTGCTGTGTTTATTTCATTTTGTAAATGATTAGTCCTCCTGCACAGCTCATTGTCTGGTGAAAAGAAAAATAAATGTTCCTTTAGACTTTTAAAAACAGTAGTCTCAATGTTGAACAACAATTTTTTTTTTATTTTTTTTGACACAGGGTCTCACTTTGTAGTTCAGGCTAGCCCTGAGCTCAGTATGTGGCCCAGGTAAACCTCAAGCTCAGCAATCCTCCTGCCTCTGCCTCCTGAGTACTGGGATTAAGGTGTGAGCCACCATGCCCAGCACTGTAGTGTGCGGTACTGATTGCTAGTAGGTGTGAGTCACCATGTCCAGTATTGTTATACACGGTTACTGGGGATTGAACTCGGGACCTTGCGCTTGTGAGGCAGGTGCCAGAACCACTGAGCTAAATCTCCAGCCCAGCAATGATTTTTTTTTTTTTTTTTTTGCATAGTCATCTTTGTACTGATCCATCATGATTTAGTGTTGAGAAGTCATGTTCAGATGCTTTACTCAATTGAACTTCTGTAATAAATTTGGAACTAGTACGTCAAATGTGCCTCAGAGCTCTTAAGAGCATCTTTCATTTACATATGACTTAGGCGGACAGAATCACACTTTTTTTTTTTTTTCTGCTTTTTGGAGACAGGGTCTCGCTTTATAGTTCAGGCTGGCCCTGAGCTCACTATGGTGCCCAGGCAAGCTGCTGCGAACTCAGCAATCCTCCTGGCTCTACCTCCAGAGTGCTGGGATGACAGACGTGAGCCACCACGTCTGGCATTGTGGTATGCGGTGTTGATTGTTGGTGGGCGTGTCTCCATGCCCAGCATTATACGTGGTTACCGGGGATTGCGAGGCAGGCACCGGAACCACTGAGCTAACCCTCCGGCCCAGAATCACACATTTTTACAAACAAAATCTGAAGGAAGGCTAAAGAAAACAATAGAAATTCTCTAAAACAACTCAAAAGACAGAGGATCAGGTTCCTGTGTGCCACAGAAGGAGCGAGAAGAATGCACAAAGTGGCTGCCCCACTCTGCGGCCAGTGCAGGCATCTGCTCTGCTCTCAGCTCAAGGGCCAAGGCTGGGCACACACTGGACACTCACTGGGCACTCACATGTCCCGGATGGAGGCTCTGGGAGGGACAGCTGAGGACACTGAGGCTGCAGAACGAAGTCAGGCCCTGAGCGCTTCCCATTGCCCAGCGGGGCACCCCCACCCCCACCCAGGTCCTCAGCAGGTCAGAGAGAACCTGCACCTCCCTATCTTCCGCCTGACGCCCAGAGTCCCCACTGTGCCCTTCTGCCTAGTCTGACAGTGGGAGAGGAGCTGCAGGCCGCAGCCACTGGCTGGGGCTGAGGCCCCTCTGGGAAGGCGGGCAGGGCTCCCGGTGAGGGCCACAGAGCAGGGTCTTGTGCTCTGCAGCTCTGCTGCTCCCACGGTGAGAAGGGGGCCCCCTGCAGCCCCCCAGGAGGCAGCACCCACTGAGGACCAGCCGCGCTTACACTCACCCTCCGTGGTGAGCCGCCCAGGTCCCGATACAGCTCCTGCAGCACCACCACGGCCTCCTCGCCACTCCCAGGCCGGTGCAGCTGCACCCAGGTCCGGAGCTCCGCCGGCAGGATGCTCAGGAACTGCTCCAGCACCAGCAGCTCCAGGATCTGAGCCTTGGAGAGAATGTCTGGCCTCAGCCACCAGCGGCAGAGCTCCCGGAGCCGGCTCAGCGTCTCCAGGGCACTGGAGGACTCGTGGTAGCGAAGCTGCCTGAAGAGCTGGCGGAAGAGCTCTTGGCCAGGGCGGTTGAGCGTCTGCGGTCTGGCGGTCTGCACGGAGGCACAGCCTTCACCCTCTTCTTCCTCCTCCTTCTTCACAGTCAGGGTCCGCCCTCGATCCCTGGGAGCCTGGGCCTGCGCTGCAGGCACTGAGCACCAGCGGCCTGGGGACATGGCTCCTGCTCAGCCTACCCCACTGCTGCGCGCAAACCAGGTCTGTGCTGTCGCCAGAGCACTGCTGGCTCCTCCGGGTATCTCCTCAGCACCACACTGAACAGTGCCATCTGCGGGGACATCGCTCGTCACTGCCAAGAGACCGAATCACCACCATTCCTGTCCAGGGGGAGAAGGAAATGGTCCCCATCACACGCTGTGCAGTCACACCCCACTGTAATGCGGGCCGTCTCTGGGTGGATCGGGACGGACACACGGACAGAGCTCTCACAGGCAGACTGCCAGCAGTGAGCGGGCCAGGGCTCCACAGAGCTGAGGACACAGAAAAACACAGGTAGGGCTGAAACCACAGAATGCTAATGAAAAGCCCAAGAAGCTCTAAATAGACCGCCCAGGCTCCTGTCCTGGAAGGCCCGAGAGCAGAGCTCCCGTCCTCCCTGGCTGACCTGTGGTTCCACAGCCCCCACTTCTTGGAGGACTGCAGGTGGACCCAGGAGCAAGCAGCTAGCTACTCAGCACACTGAGGCCCAGGACTTAGTCCCTAGCAAGGAAAATAATGTAAGAAAAAGAGATTTTAGCCAGATATAAAGATTATGCTACAATATATGTCAGGAAAGCAACCACAATAGCTAAAATAATTTTAAAATTAAAATGGAAGACAGCAGTCTACCTGAACTCAAGGATTATAACGCAGTACAATAATCACTACTAAGACTACAGCTCAAAAGGACACAAAAACCAGAAAGACACCCCACTCAGCAGATTTTCAAAATATCAAATGCGATTTACTTATATTATAATACAATATTTAAAATTTCAAGCAACTCAAAAGTAAAATGAAATGCTGACCAGGACCTTCTGATTTTTATTGTGGGCACAAATGGTTTAAAAATAATAATATGGAGGCCAGAGATTTAGCTCAGTGGTTCTGGGGGCTACCTAGCAAGTGCAAGGTCCCTGGTTCGATCCTGATCCCGGTAACCACATACAACAATACTGGGTATGGTGACTCACAGCCACCAGCAATCAGTACCACATACCACAGTGTTGGGTGTGGTGGCTCACGCCTGTCATCCCAGCACTTGGGAGGCAGAGGCAGGAGGATTGCTGAGTTCGAGGCTTGCCTGGGCGACATAGTGAGTGAGCTCAGGGCCAGCCTGAACTACAAAGCAAGACCCTGTCTCAAAAATAAATAAATAAGTAAAAATAATAATAATATTTGAAAACCAAGAATTCAACCAGTTTTCCACTAACATCCTGTGTTTCCTTGTATGATTTAGTGTAACAAAGGCATCCAAGGGTTCGAGCCTCTGTAGAGATAGCAGGGTTTGCAGAAAGAGCACAGTGCCTGAGCTAAGCCAGCGCTGGCTCTAAGTGCAGCCCCCTCGGGAGCTGTGGGTGTCACTGCCCAGCAATCTGTGGCCCCGCAGCAACGTTTAAAGAAGCAGCCAGGAGGCTCCTCCAAGCGTTTGTTTCTTCACTTCAGAAAGGAGCTGGACAGGCCACATCACCATTTGCAACAGTGAAAACGATTTCACAAAAAAATGTGTAGATGCATACTCTGAAAACTACAAAACATTTTTTTTAATTTTAAATTTTTTTTTTTGAGACAGGGTCTTGCTTTGTAGTTCAAGCTGGCCCTGAGCTCACTATGTAGCCCAGGTAAGCTTCGAATTCAGCAATCCTCCTGTCTCTGCCTCCCAAGTGCTGGGACGACAGGCGTGAGCCACCACGCCTGGCACTAAAAACATTTTTTTAACAAAACATTTTTAAAATAAATTAAATGGCAAGATACCCATGGTATCAAGGATATCAAGATGGCAACAGTCCCAAAGAGACCTACAGATTTACCACAACCCCTACCAGAAAATCACATCTTATGTACATGTCATGGGCTACTTAGTGAGTTCAAGACCAGCCTGAAGTACAGTGTTAATAAAAAACCAAACCAAACCAAAACTAAATAAACACCCACAAGAAAATGAAGGGGGAAGGAGATAACTCTTTCCAAAAAGCTTCCAAGAAAAGCAGAAGTGAAAAGAACATAGTACTCTCATAGTTGCAGGGAGACTGCCTGATGGGTACTGACTAGTAGATGAAAGTTATGGGGCTGAGAAGCTGAATGCGAGGTCCCACACTCTCTTCCCTACTCAAGTACTGAAAGCAAAAGGAGAGACAGGAACTTAAGGTAAAAAAATAAGACACATTGGGGCCGGCAGGTTAGCCCAGTGGTTCTGGCGCCTGCCTCGCAAGCGTAAGGTCCTGAGTTCGATCCTGGTAACCACATACAATGCTGGGTGTGGTGGCTCACGCCTGTAATCCCAGCACTCGGGAGGCAGAGACAGGAGGATTGCTGAGTTCGCGGCAGTTTGCCTGGGCTACATAGGGAGCTCAGGGCCAGCCTGAACCACAAAGCAAGACCCTGTCTCAAAAAGAAGCCACACTGGGCCAGCGGGTTAGCTCAGTGGTTCCGGCGCCTGCCTCGCAAGCGCAAGGTCCTGAGTTCCATCCCCGGTAACCACATAGAATGCTGGGCGTGGAGACACGCCCACCAACAATCAACACCACATACCATAATGCCAGGCGTGGTGGCTCACGCCTGTCGTCCCAGCACTCGGGAGGCAGAGACAGGAGGATTGCTGAATTCGAGGCTTGCCTGGGCTACATAGTGAGCTCAGGGCCAGCCTGAACTACAAAGCGAGACCCTGTCTCAAAAAAAAAAAACAAAAAACAAACAAAAGACACATTAACTTCACTTCAATCAACACACAAGAAAACAACACATACAGTGAAGCTGCAAGACACCCTAATATCACAAATAACAAAATTCTTCCCAACTGTCAAGGTGCTGAGGGCACTGAAAGACTGAGTTGCCACGGACTGACCAGGGAGGTATGACAGAAGTAACAAAAACACCTGGATTGGGTCCTAGACAGAAGAAGACATTGCAGAAAAATTGGTGAAACTTTGAACAAACTCTCAAGTTTAATTAACAGTATCATCTAATATAAATAAATTTCTTAATTTTGATGAGCATATTACAATTACGTAGGATTCTACGAGCAAGCTAGGTAAACGGCACAGAACTCTGCATAATTTTCTGAAGCTTCAGTGAGCAATTATTCATGATTCAAATATTTTAAAAGAAATAACAGCCAGTAGTGTCATTTTTATGACTTATTTCTACTTTGAGTGTTAAGGACTAACTTGGCAACAAGACCTAATAAGCTATTAAGTACTATCAGTTTTTCTTCTCTCTCAGTTTGAATTGTTGGTGTCATTAGGCTGACACTGAGCATGTTCATTAATCGTTGATTATTCTCTACAAACCACAAAGATATTGGAACACTATACTTACTATACCAGCCGATATGTTTTTTGTTTGTTTGCTTTGTTTTGTTTAGTTGAGACAGGGTTTCTCTTTGTAGTTCAGGCTGGCTCTGAGCTATATAGCCCATGCAAACCTCAAACTCACAGCAATCCTCCTGCCTCTGCCTCCAGAATGCTAGGATTACAGGCGTGAGCCACCATGTCTGGCATCGTGATGTGTGGTACTGGGGATCGAACTCAGGACCTTGAGCTTGCCAGGCAGATGCTGGAACCACTGAGCTAAATCCCCAGCCCTGAGCATCTCCTATGCTCCCATCACAGGAGCAAATGTGCAGCATTGCCTTCACAGTGCAAGGGAGATGGATACACAATGAAATGATAGACTACATGCTGAAAGGCAGAGCTTTATATAATAAAATAAAACAGGGAAGTTCTTGTAGAAAGCATAATTCACCTGAGTCACAGGAAAGCTCACAAGACCTCTTTCAGCTTGTTTCTAGTATAAAAATATTATTTCAGATTGCATATATAACAAGTTATATACAACTATATCTCTTTATTTTGTAGCTCTCATGTCTTTAATCTTTTTTATCTCTTCACTTCTTGTATCTCTTTACTGCACTTTGTATCTCTTTATTCTCAACTGGCTCTCTAATCAGAATGCTCAGGAATTAGTAATTCCTGGATACTAGAACCAACTTGTGGAACAGTTAGCACTTTTTCCCCTAGAATGTGGGACTGAACGCAAGAGGCTATGCACTGGGCTACGTCCTCAGCCCTTTTCTATTTTGTGAAGAGATCATGTGAAGTTGTTTAATTGACCAGACTGGGCTCGAACCTGC
>PVIC010016130.1:0-25671 GCA_004025085.1 Thryonomys swinderianus | reverse complement strand
CAAGTAGTTCACAGCAAAACAGCCCTACAAGGGTCTTACTGTGCGCAGCGAATGGAGTTTGTTTCCTGTGTGAAAACAAATATGTAATTGTAGATACCTCGAGTCACCTGTCCTGGGGGCATGTTTTCCTCACCTCTGGCACTTCTGGACACTCCCATGGTTCCTGCCAGACACAAATATTTACTATTTTATGAACAGCATTCAATAGAGCAGGATGAAATATGCCCAGGGACGTGCAGAAATCTTGTCTTATTTTGGTATCTTATTGGAAAGATGAAGAGGAGAACTTAGCTTTCTTGCTGCCAGGAGAATTCACCATTTATTAGGATTTTTACGGCTTCCGTGGGTCTTCATATTGCTGTCCTCGATGTGCTCTGAAAAATGGATTTGACTGCAAAGGAAACCTGGCTATGTAGAAGCACAAAACACTCCTTTTGTTTTGTTTTGAAGGAGACCTCACGTTCCTGTTAAGCTAGATTCGGCCTCTCGAGCTGTAAGGCCTAAGTCAGGACCCTTTGTGAGCCTCTTCTTTATCCCCAGTGCCGGCACGTGCCCTGGCCCTGTGGGGCCTTCCTGGGCCTTCCCGGGTCCCTTTCTGGTGCCCCCTAGCTTCCTACTCTGGTCCTGCAGATAACTTTTCTTCCCTAGAGCAACAATTGTGGTTTCCCTTCTCTCCTCGAGTCCTGGTGCGGCGGGGACGCTCAGCGGGGCCTCCACGCTTCTGCCTGCGTTGTCACTTTATTTACGTCAGAACTGTGTTGTTCTCAAAGACGCGGTCTTATAATGAGCCTGGGTCTTGAACTGTTATTTTTATCCTGTATCTCCTTGGCCGTCTTTCCTCTTATCACTGCTTATAAAACATGACCACAGTTTGTCCTTAGCTTGACCCTACCTCTGTTGAAATCCTTTTCAAGCCTTAATTATATCCTGTCTCGACTTTTTCAGTTCCTTCTCAGCGATCTTCCACTCCCTAATTTTTTGGCTTTGCTGAAAGCTTCGGCCAGATCACGTGGTTGGGAGCAGGGACTGAGCGAGGCCGGAACCCTGATCTCCCTCCCCGCTCCCATTTTAATGCTCACCTGCAGAGAAATAACCCCCTTTCCTTCCTTATATTTTAAAAATTATATTGAAAGGCTGATTCTTTTACTCCAAGATGTTCCACTCATTTTCTTGGTCTCATTTTGTTTACTTTCTACTCAGTTCTAACTACAGTAGGTAGGAGTCTGGTCTTTTAACTGTGCTTGGCCTAGAAAGTTAGAACTGAAAAAGCAAAACATGAAACTATGGAGGTGAGATCGAGCAGGGATAGGTGAAGTCCTCGTGGATTTTCTGGTCACTACCTCCCCCCCTGCACACACATCTTAGGAAACATAAATATCTTTTAGAAAGTTTTGGCCTAAAGGAGAGTAGCTGCTAGAGCACGGACTTCAGCCAGGTGACACTCGGCTCAGAGTTTCTCTTCGGTGTCTAGGCTCCACTCCACCCACAGCTCACGACCAAGCACGGCATCCCCAGCTGTGAGCAAAACTCAGATCCCTGCCAGGCACTTGCACAGTGCCATAGAAACTGCTACCCGCGGTTCTGCCTGAGACGCCGCCCAGCCCGGACGGCCTGCCCCGTACATCGCGCTCTTCCCTGCTGCAGAAGCATCCGACAGCTCTCACCCTCAGCCAGAGGCCTCCTTCAGATATTCAGCATCAGAGCACACTGGTAAAGTGTTCTGGGCATCTGGTCGCCAAAGCGAACGTCCGACGGTCAAAGGAGCGAAGTAAGACACCCAGCCAGCCTCCGGCGCAGGGGCTCACAGAGCACCCCAGCCGGGCCCCAGCGCGAGGCCTCCTCTCTCTCCCGCGGGCGCCCTGCTTTCCCCGGCCTGCGGGGCCCGCGCAAGGGACCCTGCCTGCAGAGCTTCTCGGTTCTCGTTGGCCTTGCCTCCCCTTGCCCGAGCCCGGGCTCAGGGCCCAGGTAACTTAGGAGATGTCTTACCAGACAGCAGCCTGTTTCCCCTGATGCCCAGGCCCAACCCCGAAGGGCTGTGACATGCTGAAAAGCATCCTCCAGTCTTCGGAGGGCTTTTGCCGAGGTTTTCTATGGTCACGTGACACCAGCCTGAGGATCTCTGTGCCTATTTTCATTAGAGTATTTTTTCTTGTTTGTTTGGTACCAGATGTGGAACTCAGAACTTCACTCTTGGCAGGTACTTCACTCTTGGGACACTGGGCTACATCCCTGGTCCTCTTGTTCCTATTTTGGATAAAGACTCCGTATTTTATGCAAATTCTGCTGAGAGAATTGGTAAACCCTTAAACACAGCCTGGAGCCTTGCATGGAAATCAGTGCGTAGTAAAATGTACCATTTCAAACTGCACAGTAAAACAGGAGGCCGTGGGAGTCTCTAAGAAAATTATTTGGCTCTGGTTTGAGCATCACGTGTGTGGAATTTTGAGATTTTGTGGTTCGTTTCACCACGAACAGCCACCCATCCACAGCCACCTTGGCAGGAGGCCACGGGCCACTGCGCCTTCGCACTGGCAGGCACAGGGTCACCTTGAAGCCCCCGCTGAGCATCAGGGAGCCAGGACTCCCTGCGTGTCTGTGGCTTGCGAGGGCTGGGGCCTCAGCCCTCTGAAATGATAGGATGTGCTGTTCTGTTAACTGAACGCTTGTTTTTAACTCCCTTCTTTCACTACTGCGAATGTCATTTGTTAGAGATGCTAATGTGCTTAATGGTAATAAGACTATCAAGTAACTGCACTGTCCATATTCTAAATGTATATGCATTAAGGAAACCTGTAGATGATGGCGGGATACAACTCAGTGCTTCCTACACGGTCCCGGGACCCTTCAGGTCTGTTGCACTCGCTCATTGGCTTTTCTAGAAATCCGGGAGCCGAGGCTGTGACGGTGACGCCACTGCCCGGCCGCACACAGCTGTCACCCGGCAGAGGCCCGCTGAGGCGCGGGGAGAGCCCTGTGCAGCCGCACGGCGCCGGGATGCAGATGCCGGCGGGGACCGGATGGTCGTCAGGAAGCACTGAAGTGCTCACGTTCAGAGCGAAGCTTTGCACTTGGAGGAGGAGGGCAGAAGACAGCCCGCTCAGACAGGCTGCGGAAGCGCGGCGTCGCTTGTACACGCCTCACGGTCCCCGCCGTTCAGCCCGAGTGCCACCGTGTTCTCCTGGGGCACATGCGCGTGCTCTGTCTCTCTCACACGCTGTTTTTGTGAAGTTTGGAGGCGGCCTCCGTGTCCCAGGGACCAGAGACATCTGCCCAGAGGGTGTTACTGTGAAAGGGCCCGCAAGCATCTACGACGCAGATTACAAACCCCTTCATAGCATAGAGCGAGGCGCTCAAAGCGATCCTCTTGCCAGCCCGAAACGTTGTGAGCGCTTGGTGCTGGTCGGGACCCTGGCTCGGTTCTGTCCCTGTTCGGGGCAAGTGACTTCTTCACGCTTTGTTTTCCTGACCGGGCACGTGGACGGCATGCAGGGCCCTATGAGGAGCCTGGGGAGAGACTGTAAATTACCACGAAGTTGTTCAGTCAATTAACATAAATCTTGGGGGTGTATGAAACTTCGCGGAGCAAAGTCACAGTGCAGGTGGACGGGCAGGCTCTCTTCTGTCCTGGCTGGCCTCATGGAATGGGCGGAGCGCCATCTGCTGGTCACCACTTTTTCAGAACTTTTTTTTTCCCCCTGCACAGCCTCTTAAAATTGAGGCTAGGTATAGTGTGTGTGCATGTGTTTGTGTGTGTGTACACGTGCGCGCGCCTGCATGTGTCTGTAAACATACACAGGACAGAGAGAGACAGAAGAAAAAGTTTTATGAAATTAAGAATGTATAATATATTACATATATCCTTTATTTCACAAGAAACTTTTAATATAAACCATTATATAATATTACATTTGCCTTAATAGAAATATCCAGTAACCTTTCCAATAAGGAATAGATTAAATTTTCCTAGTTTAGAATAAATTGTCATTAAAATTTTATATATAGATGGAATAATTGCTCAGATGTTTTTAATGTTCCTGTGTCGGATATGAACATTTCTATTTAGATACTTGAAAATTTTTTTTTTTTTTGCTTTTTGGAGACAGGGTCTCGCTTTGTAGTTCAGGCTGGCCCTGAGCTCACTATGGCACCCAGGCAAGCCGCCGCGAACTCAGCAATCCTCCTGTCCCGTCTCTGCCTCCCGAGTGCTGGGATTACAGGCGTGAGCCACCACGCCCAGCATTATATGTGGTAACCGGGGATCGAACTCAGGTCCTTGCGCTTGCGAGGCAGGCGCCGGAACCACTGAGCTAACCCTCCGGCCCACTTGAAAAATTTTAACAGGTGAAAAGCACCTCCCAGGACTTCCTCATGTATACTGAGAAGCAGCTAAAGAACACAGAAGCTTGATCTTTGTCATGTTGGTCCATAAATAGACTATACATTATGGATTAAATTATTTTATAGCTTTCGTTAATTTTTGAAAAATACATTTTAAGTCGGCACATTGGGGCACTGCTTTGCGCTGTGTATCTTATTGTTTCTTAAAACCTCCAGGATCTAAAAGTCTCAGATCCTCAAAGGAGGGGCAAGGAGAAAACAAGGTGCTGCCGAAAATAATTCTACTTCAGTTAGTGAGTGACCATGAAGGTTTTGTCCTTAGATTTATTTATGCCCTGAGCCCCGGTTGTGCTCGGGCCTCGGAGAAGCACAGCGCCGGACCCCGGTTCTCCACTCCGGGCTCCGGGAGCCCCGTCCCTGGCCCTCGGACCAGCACCCACGAAGCAGGGGCTGCCGCCAGTGCCACGTCCTACGGAGGCCCTGAAGACTCTTTATACCCGCAGTCTGTTGTAAAGGAAATGACCCCCTAACATGTTACAGTCACCCTCATAAATATAAACACAAACACAAACGTGAAGTTACATGTTGCAATAAGACACACATTGTCATCCTCGGTCTGACCGTAACTACAGGAACCATGGGACGTGGCCAGCTCTGGTCTTCTTCTTCGCTCCTCAGGGCGGTGGCCAGTGATCCGGGCACAGGACCAACCTGCAGGACACAGACAGGTGTGGACAGAAGTGCATCGTCCGCTTCCAAACTGTCTGCACCAGCCAGATGGCTTAATCCTATGATGGTAAATTTTGTTGTGGAGTGAATTTTTGGGAAGAAAAAAACTGAAGGTAGCTATACTTAAGAGTATAAGCTTTGTGATGGCAAGGTGTGGTGTTGGCTGTGAAGAAGCTTCTGGAAACACAGTGTGAAGGAACTGCACCATTTCCTGGTTTCTTCCTTCCTGGACACCTCTCCGCAGCAGTTTGGGGAAGCACTTCCTGTAAGCGAAGGAGGAGTGTCTGAAAATGGGAAGGACGCGGGAACCAGCCCGGGAGCGGCCCAGGAGCCCGGGCGTGCGGCCGGCCTCCGTGTGGCCTCTGTCACCCTTGGAGCTCCGCGTCCAGACAGACCCGCCTCGGCTCCTTCTCACGTCCGCCGACTCCTCGGGAGGTGGAACGGGCCTCTCGGAGCTAAAATTCTTTTCTTAAAAAGCAAAACAAAGCAGTTTAATGAAAATGGACAAACAGACAAAGGAACAGCGAGGTTCATTTCCAGCCTGGTGCTCGGGGGTTTCATCAGGCTTCTGCGAGGGCTGTGCACACAGAGAGGTGGAAGGAGGGAAGAGAGAAATCACCAGCCGCCCCTGCGAGGGGCGCGCCTGGTCGACTCCTCCACAGGGCACAGGCTCGGGAGCTTCTGCCCCGCCGGGCCGCCCTCCACCCGCGTCTGAGCGTTCCGGGCTGGGCACGGAGGGGGCCGGTGCAGCCCCAGGCGCCCTGCTGGAAGGTGGGGCCCTCACCCTGCTCGCAGGCTTCGGAGGCGGATACCGCGCTGGAGATTTTCTCCCTTCTGCTCCCGGTTGTAGATGAAGAATGGTGTTTTGATAGGCAGATGGTAAAGACAGTTCGGGGCTCAGCTGGGAGTTACATCAGTTTATTGCAAATTATTAGTTGATAAATGCTTTTGTTTACAGGCAGAGTCTTAAGCAGCTCTGCAATCAGTTTATCAGCAGCGGGCGGAATTTTGACAGCTGGCCTTGGGTGTGATGCCACCTTTCAGCTGCTCCCTGAAAGTCTCAGGTGCCAGCGGCCAGCTGGTCCCTGGGCCGCGGGCGGGCGTGGCCTCGTGAGGACCCCAGTGCGGACGTGGAGGAAATCCAGGAGCAGCACCCCTTTCTGCTCGAGTCCTAGACGACTGCCTGTCTGACAGAAGCCAGGCTGACTGCCTGAGGCTCACGCCTCCCAACACACTAGTTGAAAAACTTTTGCAGAACGTTCTCCTTGCATATTTTAATCTGTGGGTTTAAACTTTCTACCAGGCACTTCAGCGGAAATCTGGATCTGACCACAGTGGCGTTTGCTTTCTCTAGAAGCGGCTCCCCGTGCCTTCAGTAGGGAACGGGGATCATCGCTGAGGACACCTGTTCTCACGGGAAATCAGTGCAGTGGAGCGAACAAGCCGGGGCAGGAGATGCAAGACGCGCTGGGGCGGAGTGCGCGGGGGACAGACGGGCCTTGGGGATGCGGCGGCTCCGAGCGTCTCGCGGAAGACGGGACAGCGGCACCAAGTCTGCGTCTCACAGCGACTCCTTCAGATGAACGAGGCCGCTCATGTCGTTGCCCCCGACTTCTGCCCAGATCAGCATCACCTGTTAAATTTGGCCCAGGAAATAAGCACGTCAGGTTTGAAATGACATGGACACTTCGGTGTGTTCACTTCCCAAATAGTTATGGCGAGAAGGTGCCCTGTCCCGAGCGTGCCTGGCCTTGGGGTGTGCGGAGGGGATAATCCACACCTGTCAGCTTCTGCTGCCCACCCAGCACTAGGTTCTGTGGACTTGGTGAAACCAACAATGTCCACATGAATCAGCACCTACCAATGGCTCCTGAAACTCCTTCTCCTTCGTGCCTGTGGCGGCTTTTGGTCTTCTACTCCCAGGATCCCGGAACGGCCTGCAGAGCTCACAGGGGCCGAAGCCGGGGCGAGAAGCCAGGTTTCAGGCTGAGCGAGGGCGCCGTGCTCTGTAACACCCGGACGCAGCACACAGAGCGCTTAGGGAACGGGACGCAGCCGCCTCGTTGTCAAGCGTGCGCAGCGATGCAAACGCAAACTCTCCTTTTGTCTTTGCGATGCAGTTAAGTGTCTCTCTCCATTCTCCTCCCTACTTCTTGCTCTATTTCTCTTTCTCGGTAGAGACTGTAAAATCATCAGACTGGAATAAGCCACGCTGAACCTGACCACGGCCTCTGATTCGAAAGCTGACTGGACACAAGGGGACGCACAAACGTTTGGAAGAGAACCCTGATGCACTTTCCCTCACCTTCTACGCCGGGCGCTCGGGTCGCAGCCTCCCGTTCTCCAGCAGGCAGTGCCCGCCGTCCAGCGGAAGGGCGCAGGGGGGCTGGGGAGCCGCTTCCTGCCGCGACTGGGAACTGCATTTTAACACAAAGAGCAGGTTTTGTTCCATTCGCAACGTCAAGGGAGCGGAGGATGAAGCATTCGCTTGGCAAGAAGTTCCGTCGTTAGTCCGTCCTCCTTGATTAGAAAGGGGGCTTGGAGACCAGAGCAAAGCGGCCTCTCCTCCGCCGAGCCCCGAGGCCCGCGGGCCGCGCTGGGCCCGGCTCCTCCCCTTCCCGGAGCTGCCCCGCTGCGCAGCAGAGCGGGGCAGGATGGGAAAGCCCAAGGGCCCCCACGCCCTGCGCTGCCCAGAGAGCACAAATGAAAAATGTTAAGGTTATTTAAAAAACAGGGAAGACCTTGTGCAAAATGGTTTTGATTTATTGCTATGCAGTGTGCAGATCTTTATCAATTATTCCTACTCTGCTGTATTCAAAAACTATGGTAAACTATGAGTTGGCATGTTGCTGCATACGGAGAAAAGGCATTAATCAACTCCAAATAAACAAGTGCACCAATCTATCTCAACACTATGAAGTAGTTAATACATTTTTAAGCGATTTTATTGTAGAAAATAGGGCTAAAGGAGTGGTGCGTGATTATCTGAACTCCTCCGGCTGGGCTCCTTTCGGTTGTTCTAATGAAGCAGCTGGCCCACTGTCTCCCTTTAATTCCTCCATTGTTTTAAGAATATGTCACAGCTCTTTATTCTTTTATCAGGTGCAGTGCAGGAGGGTGCATACAATACCCGCGTGCCTACTGTATTTGCCAGTGCACAAAGAAGCCTCCAAAGCTGCTTTCAAAGCAGGGCACCCATAATTTATAAGTTCCATTCCTCACACTGCTCCTCTGTCAAGAATTTCAAGCACATTGGAGTTGAATTCATTGTAAGATTTGTATGAAGCAATGTGGCTACGTACAGATATATGTCCTGCGCGCACGTCTACACCCGACATCCAGGCAGGGATGGGCGCCATGTTGGAGTGGGCAAGCATTTAGTTTTTAGGGAGACATTCTGGCCGATTGCGTCCCACTTACAGAAAAACTAGATTTCATGAGGAGGCATGATGTGATTTTAGTAAAAATAAAAGAAGTTCACGGCCCAGTAAGTATCGTCTTTTGCTCCGGCCTTAGGAACGCGCCATCGGGGTGCGCGTGTGTGAAATGTTTCATCTGCCCCGCGGAGAACTTGGCTCTCATCAGAACAGGCCCCTGGGTGTCCGGGGCTACCCCGTAGGCCAGCACTGCGACTGTTCACTGGCGAAGCTCTGGTCACCAAGGGCTGGTTTCTCTACACTGTGTGTGAATGAGATAGAAAAACGAATGCAAGAAGCCATTCTACCTTTTAAGAAATCGAAATGCTGCAGTGACTTATTATGGAGCATACCGTGGCTCATGCCAGAGCTATTTAAAAATGCTGTTTGGTTATAGCACATAATTTTTCTCCAAATGTCCACGAAAACCACCCAAAGACACCCATGCTAAGATGGTCGCAAAGGTCTGGTTCACAAAGACTATCTTTTTCCACACGTGGCTCTTTCCCTTTGTTTCTCCTCTCTCAAGGGTCTGTATTTTGGAGGCTGTTTTACTGATTCCCCCTCGGGCTCCCACCCGAGAAAGAGGGGAGACTGGATGTCCTGACGCTCTGGAAAGGGAGTAAATAACTTCAACCCTCAGGAATGTCCCGAGAGCGCCCGTTTAGGACACGTCATTACTGGGAGCTGTCGCTTCAGTTTTGTACTGTTAGGTGAGAATATACGGTTTGTTGTTTTTTAAGTTAAGGCTTCACCCACCTACTGGGGCCCTGTCTGTTTGTCTGAGGCTCCTTATCCTCCATACATGGAAGCGGAGAAATGCAAAACTCTAACTGTGGCTTAATTGGTCCAATTTGCTGTGTATTTTCATGCTAAGCGTGGGTCTGTATCTTGATGAGCCCACCCAGATGCGCAGGTTTACAGCCTCCTGTAGCTAGCTTTCCCTTATTTTTACAAAGCCAGTGTCTATCAATCACACAGATACATTAGAAAGAACCATGTATAGACATAACACATGGAAAAGATTTTTCAGCATGCTACGTAATTATTAACCTGATTTTTACCATTGTAAGAAGCTGTGAATTGCAGATAGCATGGACGAAGTTAAATGCTTTTATTCTGGATACATTTTGCTTATACAGAACTGTATAGGTATGGTCGAACAATATAATTGAGGCTTTGTCAGCCCCGTAACCTAGCAACAGATAATACTGTTAGGTTACTGAATTGCTCCTGGTTGACAAGTAGGGAGTATTTTTGTGTTTATCATGTTTGCTAATGATGGGCTCCTTTCCAAAAGGCTGGTCTTAATCTTAATTAGAGTTTATCAGCAGAGGTCTGCATGACATTGTGCAGACACCGATTTCATAAATAATAAAAAGTGCAAGTGAAAAATTTGGCAGGATGGGCAGATTTTTAAGGCCACAGCTTCTAGTGAGAAGAGCATGAATTTCCAAAATATAATCAACTTTAACTGTGTCTTTATTCTTCATTATCAAAACTTGTAGTACACTTCAGTGCAGTTTTGACAGCAATTATGAGAAAAATTTATAAGCGTCCTGTTAAGAGCCGTATCTATTTGTGTAAGAACCTTGATCACAAACATTACTCAGAACAGCACGTACTTGGGTTTTCAAGAACATCAAGGTCTTTGTAGTTAGTATTTTGCTGGACCTTGGCTGCGTTTGTCCTTTGTCTGGGAAGGGGGTGGACGCAGGCGTGAAGGCAGAAGTGGCGGTGTTAGCAGCCAGAGTCACACAGAGAGAAGCCCAAAATAACCTTTCCACTCGGCACAAGCGAGGCGGGGATCAGATAGCCGCGTCAGAGCCTGGTGTCATTTGATAAAGACTTCACACGCACGCAGTGGGAAGGAGCTCTTAGCTCTGGGTTGCACGATTTGATCTTTCCACAGGAGCAACACACTATTACTGATCATTCCTAATAATAAGTTACATAGCTTCAAAATAATACAGAAATAAACAGTGCGAACCCCAGATGAGATTTGTTTATTTACAAAGCTCCAAACTAGCTTAGGGGGCAGTATAAATGCTGAGTCCTCTCCCGTCCGCCGGCCTCACCACTGTGCTCACGGTCCCCACGGGCCTCACCCGGCAGAGGACAGAGGCCCTGCGCTCTTTGCACGGTCACACTGAGTGTCGTCGGGCGTCTACGCCGAGCGGGCTGAACACTCCTGCGTGATACTTGATCGCCCGCTTGATCGCCGGGAGACTGTCCCCAGAGCGCTGCTCCGTGAGGCTTCCCCTCTTCGGCTGCCGGATTCTCCGGGCTGGGAAACGTTCTGTGGGCGTCTGAAAAGCCCCTGCAGCCCAGGGACTTTGGTTGGATTTATCAGAAACAGAGCCATGAAAGCAGCAGCGACTGCCCCCCACCCCCACCCAGGCATCTACAGCCCGGTCCGACTGGCAGCCTGGGCTCCACGGTTGGTCACGCAGAACCTGGGTGCCCTTTTTACATCCCGCTCAGTTGCCACTTAAGAAGGAAGTTGAGAAGACGCTGCAAAGGATTTGTTAGCAGTAAACGTGTTTCTTTCGTACCAAATGCTTGGAGCAGGGCCTGGCGCACAGTGAGCGCTTTCCCAGAGTGAGCCGCGGGGCTGAGAAGTCGGTGCTGTGGGAGGCGCCGGGAGTCCCGTCCGCATTACAGACGGTGGAGGCGTTATTGGCCGGCGGTCGCTGTGCCTCTGATAACTCTGTGTACAATCAGGTGTAATCCGCCTGGTGTTGTTTCATAACGTGAACCACCAGCCGTTCTGCTAGAGAGAACTGCCGTTATTCAAAGGTGCCCTGGCGCTCACAGTGGGCACCAGGTGGCGCTGTGGCGCGGGACTCCTGGTTCTCAAAGGCACTAGCGTCAAACCGCCTCTTCAAATCCCAGCTCGTGTCTCTTTTTATTTTTATTTCTTTATCTTCTTCCAATTCTCCTCCGATTATGTGATCTCGAACAATCCGCTTACATGTCCAGCCTCGTCTCACAGCAAAACAGAAGTAAAAAATGGAGTATTATTCTGCCATAAAGAATGGCAAGATTGATTCATTTATGTGCAAATGGATACACCCAGAGGACACGCTAATGAGTGAAATCAATAGAGCACAGATAGGCAAATACTGGATCTTCTCGTTGATATGAGCACCGGTAGATGCAAATGAGCTCTAGAAAGTATGTAGAATGGGAAATTTCCAAAGGAAATTTGGTGTGGGGATGTAATGAGGGGAAGGAATAAATATGATTCTGAAAGAAAAATAAAAGCATGTATATAGGGGGTGGGGAGGTGTGGGTGGGTGGGGATATGGGTAAAAATGAGAATTGATTGTGTCATATATTGGTACAAATTACCCAATGTTATGTGTGATTGTGAGATATATATAAATTGTACCAATAAAGAATTCAGTTAAAAAAAAAAGCTAAGAACACTCAGGCCCAGCGCGAGCACGCTGCAGGGGTGCGGCTCCTCCCCGCGCTCTGTGCAGCCCCACTCTGCCGGCACGTTGCACACACGGGAAGGCGACGTCTGGAGGTGTCTGCCCACCGGGGCTGCCGCTGGAGAGTGGCATGGGTAAAGCAGTGCTCCGGGAACTCATGAGCAACCTCACGTTTAAACTCTCCAGCCACCTGGCAGGCGCTCTTTCTGTTGCATTTTTGCACTGTGGACAGATAAATGTGCAGTGATTTCAGGTGTCAACAGTCCTCCGTCACTTGCAAACACTTCCACGAAGCAGGAGCATTTTCTGTTGAATGCCAGTGTAAAGAAAGTAAGAATCGTATCAGTCGATAAATATACTATCAGCTGTGCACCCAGCGTCTTTACACAGTGCTCTTCGTTTTCGTAGTCAGATTCATATGTTGAAATTTTCCTTGACTTAAATCTGGGGGCACCACGCGCACTCCTGCCGCGACCGTCTTGGGAGCCTCCCTGTGGATGCGTTAAACTTCTTCTCCCTGGAGACCTGGTAGGCGCGCTGCCCAGACACTGGGACGGGCAGAAACTTGAACTGGCGGGGCAAATCCGAAGACTTCAGATCGACACTGATAGCCACGATGCGTTCAAGGGGAAACAGCGAAGGCGACCGAGCGAAGTAAACGTCCTGCGGCCGCAGCTGCTCCGCACCGCTCTGCACCGTCCTGGGCTGGGGTCGCACCACACCGCGCGCGTGAGCGCCGGTGCATCATCCCACACGGACCGCTGTGTCGGGGCTGAGTCCCAGGGTCGGGGACGGCGGGGGCCGGGGGACCTGAGGTCCGCTGGGAGCAGGCCCGAGAGAGACCGGCGCGGTGCAGCGGGCTCAGCCGGACCTGGATGCGCCGTGACCCCCGCGCACCCGCGCTGACGCGGGTGCAGGTCCGGGAGAGTCCGCGGGCCTCCCCGGGTTCCGCCCGCTCCGCTTCAGAGGGAGCGAGCGTCGCCCTGGCACAGACGAGGCCGCCGGGCGAAGCGGGACGCGTCCGACTCACACGGCGGGCCTGTGCCCCTCCGCAGCCTCTCCCACCCGCCTCTCCGCGCAGCTCCCTCTCGCTCCCTCCCCGAGGCCCGGGCCTCCCTCTGCGCCCCGCGCGGCTCTTTCCTCTGCGGGACGGAGGCTGAGGGCGGCCGGGCGGTTTCCCAGCGCACGGAGCCCTCGGTCCGCCGCGGGACAGGTCCAGAAAGCGTCAGCTCGCTCGGGTGGGGCCGCTCCCGCCCGCGGAGGAGGCACTGGTGCGCACACGCGCTCGCTCTTGTGCGGCGGACACCGCAGGCCTGGGCGCTGCCAGGGCGACGGCCACAGAAGCGCGCTGACCGCACGGCTCCCGCCCCAGTGCCCACAGCAGCCGCTCCGGACACGGCGCCCGCCGCCCGCGCCCTCAGGCCTCCCCGCCCGGCCCCGCGCTCTGCACCTGGCACTCGCGCTCCGTCGGTCGCCGGCCGTGAAAGCTGCTCCGGACACCCTGGCCCGCCCGGGATGGGCCCAGCTCCCTCTGTCCGTCTGTGGGCTGGGTCGTGTCTGTGCGGGAAGCTGCGGTGCCCAGCCGCCCGGCGGGGCGTGCACCACCCACGTGGTGAGGGCTTGGCACAGGCTAAGTCCCAAGACGGCCAACTTCCTCTCAGGCTCAGAGCGACTTCCAGCCCCAGTGCCGCCTTTCAGAACTACACGTGCTGACTAACCTGTAAAACGAGATAAAATAGGAAACATTACTGGGTACATCTGAAACAGAAATGTATTACCACGGTCAGACTATTTAATAACGTAGAAGAATCATTTTTGTTTATTTTGCACTTGATATGGTTCAATTTTATTTTATTGATTGGATCTGCTCAAATCTTCAGCACATGTGTTCCGTCACCCTGCCGCGGAGCTCGCCATGGCGACAGAGAGGAGCCGGGACCTCGGCCGCAGGAGCCCTGCCTGTGCCGCTGCTCTCGCCAGGCCGCGGGTGAAGGTGGCGCTGGGGCCGGACAGGCGGGCAACGCCCCGCCGTGCCCCTCCGCCGCCCGTGGGACCCGCTACAGCTCCCAGGCCTGGAAACAAGGCAGCAAAGGCCGAGTGAGTCTGTCTCACTGAACCGCAAAAAACCTTTCACTTTTTCAGAAAGTGAAAAATAGGTTTCTTTCTCATATCTCAATATATTTATTTCACTTTGAAACTTCTGCACATAGTTGTGATTGTGATTGTGTTGTTCCACACACGTGCACTCCCGGGAGGTGTTTTATGTCCTTACTTCTGAAACGTAATCAGCTGCCCGACAAGTCGCCCAGTGTTTCTCTAAAACTACCTCTGCCGCTTGTGGGCTCTGTCACATCCTGTTGTTATCTTCTCCACCAGATTTTTACCAAAGTTGTTTAAAAACAGTGCTCTCTCGGGGTGGAAAAAATGATGTGTGGCTGAAAAGACAGTTATGCTGAAAGACAAACAGTAATATGACTTATCAGAACGGGTCCTTTTTTTGTGCTTAATGAGTGCAATATACAACCTCCCAACATATACACAATGAAGAAAGCCCCACAGCGTATCAAGAATGCCGCGTGATTTCAGGCATAACTGCGCAGGATACATATCTAGGCCTGAGAGTGTAGATAACAAAATATAAGTGCTCTGCCTGTCTAAACATGTGAAACAAATGAGCGCTCACTATCACATTCCAATACATTAGAAGATGGACTTGCATAGTTAATTTTTCTTTCTAATGCACCACACGTGACCATTGGAACTGCAAAGCCAGGGTATATCTTAGTGTTTGAAGACAGAGTTCTTTTCATTTAAAGAAATCTTTTTTTTTTTTTTTTTGCTTTTTGAGACAGGGTCTCGCTTTGTAGTTCAGGCTGGCCCTGAGCTCACTATGGTGCCCAGGCAAGCCGCTGCGAACTGAGCAATCCTCCTGTCTCTGCCTCCCGAGTGCTGGGATGACAGGCATGAGCCACCATGCCCGGCATTGTGGTATGCGGCATTGATTGTTGGTGGGCGTGTCTCCACGCCCAGCATTGTATGTGGTTACCGGGGATTAAACTCAGGTCCTTGCACTTGCGAGGCAGGCGCCGGAGCCACTGAGCTAACTCTCCGGCCCCTTTAAAGAAATCTTTATTGAAATAAGCCCCTCTGAGAAGGGCCTCGGGCCTTGCTGCTTCTCAGGAGGCCTGGAGACCAAGCGCCTGCCTGAGATGTGACGGAAGGACCGCTCGGCCGGGCAGGCAGAGGCCACGTGGCGCAGCACGGGAGACGCAGACCAGGCTGTGGGGTTCACCTGAGCGGCCTGATTTTAGGAGCGTCATCCCTTGTTCTGTGGTGCGGGGCATCGGGTTTGCAAGCACAGGGAGGGAGTCAGAGGGGGAGAGACGGTCGGGAGAGTCAGGTCATGTTGCTGTCGTCGGTGGAACGTTGTTCAGCTGAGCAACCTTACTTCCCCGGACGGTGAGCGAGCAGCTCCAGCCGGCGCCTGGGAGGTCGGTGGCCGGTGGGGCCCGGCGGGTGCTGGCTGCGCTCCTGCCATGTCCCTGTGAGGCTCGCCCGGAGGCCGGAGGGAGGGAGGGAGGGAGCGCGCCCGGCACAGAGCGCCGGAGTCCGTGCGGCCACCAGGGCCGAGCGCCGGTCACTCCCTGCCGCTGTCTCCCCGCAGGCGGTCAGCTGTGGTGCACGACGACCAGGGCCGTCTCCGAGGGGGAGGAGCTGGCCGCCTTCGTGGTGGACTTCGACGCGCGGCTGCAGGCGGCCGGCCATGCGGGCCTGGCGGAGGGCATGTACCCCGCGCGGCTGCTCGACTCCATCCAGCTGCTGCCCCAGCAGGCCGCCATGGCGTCCATCCTGCCCACGGCCATCGTCAACAGTGAGTGCCGCGTCCCCGGGCCCGCGTCCTCAGCCTGTCGGGCTGGTCTTCCCGAAAGCCCAGAGTTACACACTTGAGAAAAATTAAAAGGCTACAGCGGCGGAATTCCACTGTATATCCTACTGACGTGTAGCCTTTTAATTTTATAGTAAAGCAAAGGAGAGACTGAGAAACACATGTAAGCTTTCAATACTCCACACATGGAACTCTGAAAAGCACCCCGAGGACTTCACCGTTTTGCTCTCGGGGTGCTAAGATGATTCCTGGGTGTGGTTTGTGCCCTTTGCACACAGAGAGCGGGTTCGTAGCGCGGCAGAGCTCTGGGCGAGGAGGCCCAGGAAAGCGGAGCTGTGTTCTGGGCTGACCCCTCCTCTCAGGGTCGGGGGAGACTGAATAACATTACGTCTAGGAGGAAAATGAGTCATTTACAAAATAAGTAAGAGAAAAATCGCATTTAGTCAAAACTGCCCCGGAAAACTCCTGATAGGCTGGTGTAGAAAGGAAATCTAAAGACAAAAAGTCATGTCTCAGTATTCAAATAATTAAAATATTAAGTGAAAATCATTTTCTTGCTCTAAGAGCACCATTAAAGAAATTTCCAGATGATTCCAAAATTCGTGTGCGCGGAGCCAGGAGGTCCGGCTCAGCGCAGGCGACGGAGGCCCTGCCGGCCTGTAGCTGTCTCCGTGTTCGCTCGATCCTCACGCCGACTCCGCAGGTGCGGGTCCTGCAGCGCAGAGAGCCCGGCTGAGCCCGAACGGGCCGCACGGGGCTTTCCCGGGCCTCAGGCAGCGCCACGTGGCTGGGGCGCCCCGTCTGTGGACGCCGTCCTCGCACTTGCAAAGCCACTTGAACGCCCCGACAGCGGGCGTCGCCTCCAGAACTGTCCTCTGCATTCAGCCGGGCTCCGTGGTGGCCCCCTGAGCTGCGGCCCCGGGGTGGTGCACGCGAGATCTGTGGCCAGCACGTGGCTTGGACGCGATTCCCTGGAAAGTCCGCCGAGGCCTCTGCTCCGCCCTCTTTTTCCTCCCGGCTCCTCTTACCCACGCCTCACTCTCCGAGTTTCCCAACTACAGCTGGAGACCGGCGCTGCCCGTCCCTGGCACCACTGTATTTCTGACCAAAATGTCCGCCCCACGGGTCCCAAAGGCCCGTGGGCCGCAGGTGCTTGGCTCAGGGTCCAGGACCCGCCCGCCTGTCCAGCTGCACAGGGCTGGTGGTCTTGCTGT
The DNA here is from genome assembly GCA_004025085.1 of Thryonomys swinderianus. Taxonomy (NCBI): domain Eukaryota; kingdom Metazoa; phylum Chordata; class Mammalia; order Rodentia; family Thryonomyidae; genus Thryonomys; species Thryonomys swinderianus. Next base: position 8,648 of record PVIC010016130.1, on the reverse strand, counting down.
CACCCGACTTCCTGGGCGTCTGTCCGTCTGCCACCTCGCCGATGAGGCGCCAGGGGAGAGGGCGCAGGCCCGGAGCCGGCCGGGCCCGTCGCGCCTGGTCACAACACGGGGGGTCCGGTAGGCGCAGGCAGCCCCGGGATGTTGGCCCTGCCCTGTCCACTTGGCCGATGCTGGGCCTCGGAGCCCTCCGCCCTGGCCCACGCTGGACTCCACGGTGGGTCCACCTGCGTCTGCCCCAGTCTGCGCGTGACACCCGCGCCCCGGGGCCGCCCGAAGCTCCTCAGAGGGTCCTCCAGAGGGCGCTGCAGTCCCGCTGTCTGCGGCCCCTGCCCAGGCTCCCGCGCCCCTGTCGCCCCCAGCTGCCCCGGTCAGAACACACAGGCCTCGCCCCAGCCGCGGCCCACGCGCCTTCCGCACGGGTGGGCCTGCACCCGGCATCCTCCCTGCTGGACCCGCTCCGCCCCAGGCCCGCCAGCCTGGCCAGCACCCCTTTCCACACCCCGCGCACCCCACACGCCTCCAAGGCAGCCATCAGGCGTCACCCGCCCGAGCCCGGGACGGTCCCTTCCGTCACAGCGGGGGCACAGAGCCTCGCGCACAGCAGGCCTTCCCACGGCGGGCAAGGGTGCCAAGGGTTGGCATCAGGCTTGGGGTATCCGCAGGCCTTTAGCTTTTAGTCAGTCAGATAAGCCAACTTACGTCACTTTTTAAAGTGCGCGTTTTTAAACCATAGCGCTGAATAAAATTAGCCTTCTAAGCTTTTTACACTGAAGTCCACAACCCACTCCCTAAGGGTCTGTGGGAAGTTAAACCGCGGAGCGGAGCATTTTTCCACAGAAGACAGATCTTCTCCAAACAGAAGGCGACCGAGAGGTGGGGGCCGGAGGGTGTAGGAAGAAGCGGGACACGTCACGTGCCCACGGGAGTGCCACCTTGAGTGGGACCAGCCTGTGTGGCCAACACCGACTAATAAAAATTAAAGGGGTAAAAGATCCAACAGTGAGCTAAAAGCCTGTCCTTGAGCTGTCCGCCCAGCCTGCCCAGCCCCGCCTGACCGCCCAGGTCCCAACCTGCGTGCGGGCGCGGAGCGCGGCACGAGCCCCCCGGCCGGGCAGCGCGCTGACCCTGTGCTTTCCCGCAGAGGACATCTTCCCGTGCAAGTCCTGCGGCATCTGGTACCGCAGCGAGCGGAACCTGCAGGCCCACCTGATGTACTACTGCAGCGGGCGGCAGCGGGAGGCCGGCCCGGCGCCGGAGGACGGTGAGGACGGTGCGCAGCCGGCGCCCAGCCTGTGCCCCTTCCCGCAGTGCGCCCAGAGCTTCCCGAGCGCCCGCGCCCTGGACCTGCACCTGAGCTCGCACAGCGGTAAGGGGCGGCGCCCAGCGCGTGCGTGTCTGTCTGTCTGTCTGTCTGTCTGCCTCTCCTCTCTTGCCGGACTGACCAGACTTCTCTTACGCCACTTCCACGGAGCGCCTTCTACCCAGAGGAGTGGGGCTGCTTTCTTCCTGACATCCGCTGGGCTAGACCTCAGGCCGGAGCTTTCTGTTTTCTGCTAAGGTAGAAGATGGAGTTTTGAAAGCACCATCTCAACATCTTTTGTTTACTGTGTTAACATTTCCTGCTGTAAATGCCAAACGATTGGTGGAAACTGGCCGTAGTGTTCCCCAGAGGTGAAGGGAGGGCCAGTAGATACCTTAAAATAAGTATTTGAAAAACTGAGCACTGGATGCTTAGAATTAACCTGCTATTTCAATAAACCTGATTAAAAATCACACTTCAGCTGGGCATGCTGGCTCACACCTGTCATCCCAGAACTCAGGAGGCAGAGGCAGGAGGATGGCTGAGTTCCAGGCTTGCCTGGGCTACAAGGTGAGCTCAGGGCCAGCCTGAACTGCAAAGGGAGACCCTGTCTCAAGAAAAAAAAAAAAAGTCTCACTTCAGGTAAGTTAACTTGTATGTATGAACCTATAAAGTCTTTGACTTCCAAAGTATGTGTTGTTAGGGTTTAGTTAGAAGAACTACTTTCAACGTGTCCTAAAACATAGACTTACCTTTAGTATTATGTTCCCAAAGAAAAACAAGGGCCGCAAAACAAGCTTTTTTAAAGCTATTTTTAAACAGCGTGGTGGCAAAATAAATTCCCACGTATTACAAAATTATATGCCAGCGATTGTTAGTCTAACCTCCCTCCGTCCTTCTCCCTACAAGCGGGGTCCATGGGGTCTGCACGGTCGCCTGAGCCCCGAGGGCGCGTCCCCCTGGCAGGCGGGCTCCTCCCTGCGGCCCTCTGGCTGCCCGGTCACAGGGCGAGGCCTGAAACGGACGTCAGGAGCTCGTACTCGAGCCCGCAGTGACGCCAGCTTCCGCCCTGGGGCCCGCAGAGCGCCACCGCCCACCCGCCTGCGGTGCCTCTGCTGTGCTCCTGGGACTCAGGGCGGAGGGGAAGAGCCGGGCGGTGGTGGCAGGAGGTGAATAAAGTCGGCAGCTGGAAGAACAGGGCCAGAGCGGCCTGCAGCGCGGAGAGCGTGAGGTCGGGCCAGGAGGAAGGGAGCACCGGGCCGCTGACCTGCCTCCAGCTTGAGGGTGTCAGCCGGTTCTCAGCCGTGTCTAGAGTGCAGAGCACAGAGCGGGCCTGGTCCGTCGTGGGCCAGCCACCGTTGCCCTGCCACGGGACTCGGGTTGGCTCGGGCACGCTGGGCTGTCCCGTGAGGTCACTGCATTCAGTAGCTGACTACAAATGGCAGCAGCGCTCGATGTGGGTGCTGTTCCTCGGTGACCCTCTAGGCTACGGCTGCTTTCTATCCCCAGTGGGAGCAAAGTGCAGCTCGGCCCGTCTAACCGACAGAGGCTGGACTCAGCCCAGGAGAAGTTAGCGATCACTTTGCAGGGTGGTTTCTCTTACATGCTTCTGGGTCGAGGCCATTTCTAGAGTGTGGTGTATTCATTATTTGCACATGATTTTTTTTTTTGAGAGGGTCTTGCTTTGTAGTTCAGGCTGGCCCTGAGCTCACTATGTAGCCCAGGCACACCTCGAGCTCAGCAATCCTCCTGCCTCTGCCTCCCGAGTGCTGGGATGACAGGCGTGAGCCACCACACCTGGCTGCACACGAACTTTTAATAGCAACTCAGTATAGATGCAGCCTGACTCCATCACTTGTTAGCTTTAGCCTTGTGATCGGCTCCCTGGGCCTGAGTTTGTTTCCTGACCCACACGGCGGGGATGACGCCCCTGGTCCCACCCGATGCTTCGGTGTCCGTGGGGATGCCGTGTAGGACGGGTGGTGCGGGGATGTCCCACTGTCCTTAGCTCGCTGTGCCCATCCTCCGGAAGACGACACGGCCTCGAACAGGCTCCTAGCCTCCTGGGGAGCAGGCGGGGTCCTGAGTGTCCTGTGTTGTGTCTCCCAGGCGTGAAGGTGGAGGAGTCCCTGCCCCCCGGGGCCAGCCTCAAGTGCACCGTGTGCAGCTACGTGGCAGACTCTGTGATCAGCTTCCACCAGCACCTGTTCTCGCACCTCACGCAGGCTGCCTTCCGCTGCAGCCACTGCCACTCCGGCTTCCAGACGCAGCGGGAGCTCCTGGCGCACCAGGAGCTGCACGGCCCGGGTGGCAAACTGCCCGCGGATGGTGACCTGGACCAGTCTCCTCGGGGGCCCGAAGACGGTGTGCAGCCGGCCGCAGACGCGCTGGCCCGCGGGGAGCCCCCCCTGAGCCAGAAGGCCATGCTGACGAAGGACGCGAGCTCTGACACGGAGCTGGACAAGTGTGAGAAAAAGACGCAGCTCTTCCTTGCGACCCAGAGACCGGAAGTGCAGCCCGGGACGAACAAGCAAACCTTCTCCTACACGAAGATCAAGTCGGAGCCCTCCAGCCCGCGGCTGGCCTCCTCCCCGGTGCAGCCCCCGCTCGGGCCCTCCTTCCCGGTGGGCCCTTTCCTGTCCCAGTTTGCTTTTCCCCAGGACATCACCATGGTCCCCCAGGCTTCCGAGATCTTGGCCAAGATGTCCGAGCTGGTGCACCGGCGACTGAGGCACGGAAGCAGCAACTACCCGCCCGTCATCTACAGCCCCTTGATGCCCAAGGGGGCGACTTGTTTCGAGTGTAACATCACCTTCAATAATCTGGATAATTACCTAGTGCACAAGAAGCATTACTGCAGCAGCCGGTGGCAGCAGGTGGCGAAGTCCCCAGAGTTCCCTGGAGTTGCAGAAAAGATGCCGGAAGCCGGAAGTCCCAACACGGGCCAGACCGCCATCAACCTGCTCAGCCCCGCCTCTCATGCCGCGGACCCCGAGAACCCGCTTCTGCAAAACCCCTGCGTCAACTCTTCCACTGTCCTGGATTTAATCGGGCCAAACGGGAAGGGCCACGACAAGGACTTTCCGTCTCAAGCCAAGAAGGTCTCTGCCTCCAACGGCAGCGAGGACAAAGCCAACGGGAAGCCCGCGGACGCGAAAGGGGCCAGCGCCCCCCTGGTGGACGGGGAGGGCGACCCAAATAAAACGACGTGCGAAGCCTGCAACATCACCTTCAGCCGGCACGAGACGTACATGGTGCACAAGCAGTACTACTGCGCCACGCGCCACGACCCCCCGCTGAAGCGGTCGGCGTCCAGCAAAGTGCCTGCCATGCAGAGGACCATGCGCACGCGCAAGCGGAGGAAGATGTACGAGATGTGCCTGCCCGAGCCGGAGCCGAGGCCCTCGCTGGCCCAGCAGCGCTTCCTGGACGCGGCCAACCTCGCCAGCCCCTGTGGCTCCACCCAGGAGCCCGCCGACGGGCTGGCCGAGTGCTACCACCCGCGATGCGACATCTTCCCGGGGATCGTCTCCAAGCACCTGGAAACCTCCCTGACCGTCAACAAGTGCGTCCCCGCGTCCAAGTGCGGCGCCGCGCACGCCAGCCTGTCCTGCCTGGAGATGGACGTGCCCATGGACCTCAGCAAGAAGTGTCTGCCGCAGGCCGAGCGCGTGACCGCGTCCCCCAAACGGCTGCTGGACTACCACGAGTGCACCGTGTGCAAGATCAGCTTCAACAAGGTGGAGAACTACCTGGCGCACAAGCAGAACTTCTGCCCGGTCACGGCCCCCCAGCGCGGCGAGCTGGGCCCCGAGAGCGAGCGCAGCAGCCCGGACGCCGGCTACGAGAGGAGCACCCTCAAGTGCGAGAGGAACGGGACCCCCAAGCGGGCCTCTCCCAATGGGAACCTGTTCTCCTCCCACTTGGCGACGCTGCAGGGCCTGAAGGTCTTCAGCGAGGCCGCGCAGCTCATCGCCACGAAAGAAGAAAACAAACATTTATTTCTTCCGCAATGCCTTTACCCTGGAGCAATAAAGAAGGCCAAAGCCGCCGACCAGCTCTCCCCGTACTACGGCATGAAGCCCGGCGACTCCGTCTCCGGCACCCTCGTGATCCACAGCGCTGACGTGGAGCAGGGCACGACCGCAGAAGGCGCGTCGCCCGAGGGCCAGGCTTCCTCCAACGGGTGCTCTGCACCCAAGAAGGGGTCCCTGCCGCTGCTGCCCAAACACAGAGGCATGGTCATCGTGAACGGGGGGCTGAGGCCCGAGGAGCGGCCCGCCGCCACCCCGCAGCCGGAGAACGTTCCCCAGAACCCTGCCCAGGAAGACGGCCACAAGTCGCCCTCCTGGGTCTCGGAGAACCCGCTCGCTGCCAACGAGAGCGTCTCCCCGGGGCCCCCTTCTGCGGAGGAACCGTTGTCTAGTTTAGCGAAAGGTGTGAACGGCGCCAGCCAGGCCGCGGGCAGCGGCAAGTACTGCCGGCTGTGCGACATCCAGTTCAGCAACCTCTCAAACTTTATAACCCACAAGAAGTTCTACTGCTCGTCACACGCCGCGGAGCACGTCAAGTGAGCCCCGGACCCCGGCCACGGCCGCCGGCTGTGGCACCGGTGTGTGGTGTGTTGTCCTCACCAGCCCGGAACACAACACACTGCAACACCACACCACACAACGCGCGATGTGAATGACCCTGGCAATCAGAAGCTAGTTCACTATGGCTGAGTTGAAGACTTAAAATGTAATTTCATTACAGTCCATTAGTAAAGTGTATTCTTGGTGCCATTTTCAAAAAATTAATTTATTTTACCAGCAGTATTCATAGCTGTGGTTATGTTATTTTTTATTTAAAAACTTTATATTAAAGTCATTTGTAATGTTATTGTATAGTTATTGTGTAGCACACATATGGTTTGCACTGTATAGTAGGTTTTAAAGAAAATAGTCACAAACAATACAGAACAGCATTTTAGAAATAGCTTCAAAAGCACTTGTGTATCTTGGTTTTTTTCTTATATGCTGTTGCAGATATATGTATTGCTAAAATATAACTTGCAAAGATGTTCTAAATACACTTGCTAGGAGTTCGCCTTAAGATTTCAACCCTTGGATAATCAGGCCCCGTTTGCACTTTATATTTTAGCAGATACAGTCTCCTAGTCACTAGGCTTTGCATTTGTATGTAGCCGTATGTTTCTGTCCATTTTCTTAATCTTAAACATGTATGTTAAATGAAGATGGCATTTTTTCTTGTATAGTACTTGTATTTTCTTTCGCTGATGCAGCTCTGTCGATTTTTAAACCTTTGCTGTTAAATGCAATACTTTATAAAGATGAACAAAATTACTGGAAGCAGTATTGTAAGAAATGAGGTAGTATTAACCGGTTTTATCTTTTGAGAGGCACAGTCTAAATCGAAACCCTGAACTCAATGCTGCAAGTATGAATTTAATTCATATATAAGATCTATTTAAATAAGAGTAGCAATACTGCACCTGGTGATCACAAAGATAATGTTCTACTTCTGATAGAAATAATTTCTCAACAGATGTTGTTACTATGCATGTATATGGATGGAATAAAATTCCAGGTCGTTGGAGAAGTCTGGCCTCTTGTTGATGGTAAGGACCGAAGGAAAGCACGGGGCCCTCCGCTGGCCACATGTTAAACAGCGACACTGCAGATCCTTTCCATGTTAGTCCTGCTGCCAGGCTGGTCACGTGTGGGGGCTACCCCTGCCCAGTCCAGTGGGTCTCAGCTGCACTCAAGGATTTCACTACGACAAAACAGTCCTCAAACTAACGCTGTTGCTCTCTGTGCCACCCTGCCCCTGGCTGACCAACCCGTGCTAATAATCCGACCTCAGTTTCAAATGAATCGACAGTTACCTTAATACGGAGACTAAGCCTCAGAGGTGAGTGCAGACTCTGTGCGTAGCATTTGCAAGTCCGTTCGTCGGGTGGGTTGGTTTCATTTCCTGGCACTGCTAGGGGTTAGCGATGCAGGTGCCCGGTGTTAGAGCGGGTGAGTAAGAGCCAGGGGCCCGCATCGCACTGGACTCAGACCGACCAGCGCTGGACATCCTCCCGCTACGCCATCCTGCGGGACGCTGCTGCCGGGGGCCCAGCCGCCTCCCCGGCCTGACCCCGGCGCCCACATTCTACCCTGGTTCAGGAGAAAAGAGCCCCGCCGAATCCCGGGCACGTCACACTCTAGCAAGGTGTTTCTTGAAGGTCAAGGGGGCGGCAGGGAGAGGCAGCCGAGCAGGAAAATGGCCAGCGCGGGCCTCTGCACCCCGCTCAGGGCCAAAACTGTTTCACCTGTGACCCAGACACGCGGCCCAAGTACTAACTGCTTGCCACGTGACTTGCCTCTTTAAGGGCCACCCCGGGAGACCCCGAAACCGCTGAAACACACAGCTCAGTGTCCACTGCCCGCCTTGCAGTCCGAGGGGCCAGTGTTGGCCCAGAACTCGCGACGGCGGAGCCCGTGTCCACGCGACCCTCCTCGCCCCCTCTGCGGACGGCTTCCGGGCTGACGTGACGTGGGCTGACAGCAGGCGTGAGGGACATAGGCACGGAGAAGCTTAAACCCAGGCTGACAGAAACCTCTCAAGCAGAAAAACAGAGGTTTATTTCATAGGCGGCTTTTCCTGATAATTTGTGAAGTGGTTGAGATTCTTGAAGTTACCATGTGTCGCTTCCCCCTCGACCAGCAAGGAAGACGCGACCGCGAACTCTTCTTTCTGCTGTTTATTCAGGAACGATTGCTGCGCGTCCGCAGGCCTTACCTGATTGCTGCTCCTCCGTCCCCCGAGAGAGCGTCCCGGGTTTCGGCACCAGTTGTCGCGACCCTCGCTGATCCCGCAGAGAGAGCCGCAACCACGGAGTGCAAGCTTGAGCTTTATTACCACCATCACCACCGCCCATCGGGTGCTTATATACATTCTCCTCTCGAGGCCCCTCCCGCCGAGCACGGGCGATCCATGGGTGCCCTCCCACCAAGCACGGGCGAGATCAATCAAGGCCTGCGATCAGCTGGTTCGTATTAAGAAGCAGTCTCTGGTTTACTGCCAGCCGCCATCTTTGGGGAGCAGCTGTCACGGCTCGCCACAACCATGTATCAAACACTCTCATCTAGGAAAAAGGGTTTTTCTTTCTGAAACCTAGTAATAATAAATCTTGGCCTTCTGAATGAAAGCGTTGGTCTTCTGACAAATTCTAAGTGGTCTTTCCCCAAAACACATTCAGTCTTTCTTTCCTTCCCTCCCCGCCCCTCCGCTCTCCTTTCTCTCTCTTTCCCTTTCTTTCTTTCTTTCTTTCTTTCTTTCTTTCTTTCTTTCTTTCTTT
>PVIC010016129.1:11078-25163 GCA_004025085.1 Thryonomys swinderianus | reverse complement strand
ATTTAGTATCTCTTATAATCAAGACCGGATATGATGAGAATATAATTCTGTTGTCACATAGTGCTTCTCCTTATTGAATTTACAATATCGGCATCATACAAATTAAAGAAAAAAAATAAGCCAGGCGTGGTGGCTCACGCCTGTAATCCCAGCACTTGGGAGGCAGAGGCAGGAGGATTGCTGTGTTCAAGGCTTGCCTGGGCTACATAGTGAGCTCAGAGCCAGCCTGAACTACAAAGCGAGACCCTGTCTCAAAAAAAAATGAATGTAAATATGTAACTTAAAATAGTAAAGTGGCCATAAAAATATCGATGAAGAAGCATAAACCTTAATGAGAATATGGAATGATACCATTTTGTTTTGTTTTATATAATTTCGTTAGCACATATTTATAGTGCATAATGTTTACACTTCTTGTATGGAGCGGGTACATGCACAAAACATATCATAATTCCTTGTTTCAGGCCCTCTTCTCTTACTTCTGCCTCCATCTCTTGTTCTCTTCCCTTTTGAGAAATATCTGTCTCCCTACTATTATCTTTTATTTCACTCTTTATAATTTTTCCTTGTATATGAAAAACCATGTGATATTTAAGCTTTTGTTTTTGATTTACTTCACTTAATTATTGTCTCTAGATGTAACCTTTTTTTCACAAGTGACTCATTTATTCTTCTCTATGGAACAGTAGTACTCTGTTTGAAAATGTTACTTTTTTCCCATTCACTTATTGGTTGATGGACATAGATTTAGCTATTATTCAAGATTTAGTTACTATGAATTGCTATAAACAGTATGTATGTATCAGTGATATGATGTGGTTAACTCTTTCTGCAAACTCCCTTCCAGTTTAAAATTTTTGAGAAATCTCCATACTGTTTTTCAAAGTGATTGTACTTGTTTATATTACAATAAAAATATAGACTAGGCCCTTTTCCTTGCAGCCTAACTAGGATTCGCTATTATTTAATTTTTGATGGCAGCCAAACTTTGTGGGGCGAGGTGGAATTCCAGTACTGTTTTAATTTGTATCTCTCCAAAAGCCAGCAGTGTTGAGCATTTTTCATTTATTGATCATTTGTACTTCCTCTGTGAATCAGGAAAAATTTTCTTGGGAGGTGATTTGGCTCAGACCTCTGCCTGAAATCAGCTTGTGAGCTATAAGAAGCATTTAAGAAAAAGGGTCCCAAATATGAGATATAACAGAAGACTTGAAGGAGGGAAAGCGAGAAAAGAGGGAAGAGATGCCAGGAATGAATGACAGCAGAGGTTTCTTAGGTGAAAGGGGCTTTGGAGAGCAATCAATATTTGTTGTATAAATAAATCAACATAAGTGTAAGTGAAAGGGTTCATGAAAACCTGAAAAACAATGCTGAATTAATAAATTATATTGGTACAACTCAGCAATCACTCAGAGAATGGAGAAATTTTGCTGACTGGCTTAGCTGAAAGCAGTGGCCATGGATACCTTAGTGCCAATTACATAAGCCAGTGATTTCCAATTCAAGTTTTGAGATACTTGGGGCAGTTTTAATTATCCCGAGAGGTGTAATATAATTTTCCAAATGTGTGATTAAAAGTTAGAAATGGAAGGATATTCCAAAATCAAATTAAACTGCCGCGGATGTCAATAATCTAAAAGTATGGTCAGAGGCAGAGGTAATTTTCAAAAATGAATTTACCTGTGACTGACTTTTAAATAAGAATCGTAGAAATAGTGAGTGAGCATTGTGAAACTGCTTCTAGGCCTCCTGACCTTATCCTGCTATTTGATTATGACTTGCAAAATAAAAACCCCCTTCAATGTAAATATATTTATCTAATGCCCTTCCTTTACTTTTTTTTTTTTTGTCTTTGGCTATTATATATTGCCAAGGATGGCATTGACAGAGGCCTCCTCTGTTTAAATACCAAAATAAATGATAATAAATGAAAGACAGTCTGTGATTTAGCTAGCAAAGCTTTTCCATTTCTTCTTTTTCAATACTCAATTACAACCTATTGCAACTTTCAAGGAAGGCAGAGTTTTTTGGGTTTGTTTTGTTAGTTTGTCCTCCAGCTAGAGAAACTATTTAGAAAATTGGTTTATTTTAGTTTGGCCCCATGCAGGCTTGACCTATTTTATCTTATTACAGTGATGGAGAACTCCATTCCTGCTCAAATTTTGCTTCAAAGAGTTCTCTTAATGGAAGAGATACAGGATCCTTCTCACTGGTAGGTAAAAAACAAAACTTCTTGTAAATTTATACTTACCAAATTTATGTGTTAAAATTACCAAATTTATGTGTTAAAACATTTCAAATTCAGTAAATGTTAACTAATAATTACAAAGTCCTTAAATTATATAAACTACAATACTAGACACATGTTTTCTAATATTTTAATATTAATAACAATAATGTTGTTCATAAAATTAGAATGAATGGAAGCAGTATTCAGGTACATTTAACTAAGTGCTATCTTTATTCCATTCTTTTTTTTTAAATAAATCACACATTAAATCTCATTCTCTAGCAAAATATATATTTACTATCCTCTTAGCTTCTGGGAGCAAGGCTGCTTTCCTCTATTTGTTTTAATATGATACCATCAAGAATGATTATATTTTGATATATATGCAAAGTCAAGTTATTTTGTTTATGATTTGGGGAATGCAGTTCTGGTAATCACTAGAGAATCCAGCACCAAGCTGGCTTGGCTTCTTTTATTTGCAGTGTTTCTTTCTTCCTTTTTTCCTCAGTAGCAGGATAATGAGTGAATCAGCACAACCTATTGCCACACCCAGGAACAAACACTGATTTCAGATTCTGCCTGAGTATAATCTTCCTGGAGCAGAATCTCAGTTACTTGAGAGTAGTGACTGAATCTGGGACAAAGTATTTATTTTTAGTTTTCTCAATACGTTTGCATTGGCTGGAGTAATATAAGGTAGCTGAGTTTGCAGTAGATATTTATTGAGACTTCCAGAAGTAACTGTGTGTGACTGCATTTTCCTTAAGTAAAAGAGACTGGAATTTTGTCCATGATATTGACTGAGACTCACTATTAGTACACCTTTGACCAATGGATGACACAAACTGGTCAAAAGTTTTTCCCAAGCCACTCAATGTGATTATAATGATAATAATAATATAGCACTTGAGTTAAGATATTGTTAGGGCCTGTGTCTAGCTGTCTCCCCACACCTCCTCATGTGGCTAATCAAGAGTGTGTTACTGTTTCATGGTGCAATACTAGGATTCAGATTCTAGGATTAAATCAACCCATTGATTAGTTTTTACATCATCCTAATCCTGATAGCTTAGATAAAATATTAAAGTGGCAAAAAAACAAAAACAAAACAGAAACAAAAAAATACAACCCTGTAATCCCAGCACTTGGGAGGCAGAGACAAGAGGATTGCTGAGTTCACGGCGGCTTGCCTGGGCACCATAGTGAGCTCAGGGCCAGCCTGAACTACAAAGCGAGACCCTGTCTCAAAAAAAAAAAAAAAAAAATACAACCCTGTTAAGATGGTCCCTTGTTGCTTTGCTACCTTTTACACACCATGAACTGTTCCTCTGTGGTGCCTCTCTGCTGGACCCCCTGATTTGGAGCCAGATGATTATGGACTGAAACTTCCACAAACTGGGAGCTAAATAAACCTTTTTCCCTTAGTTTTTTTTTTGGCGGTATTTTGTCCCTGCAATAAGAAAAGTCACTAATACAAGTATTACAATTACTTCTTAAATCAAATGATTTTTGTCCTAAAATATAAAAATTATTTAATTGAATTCTTATTTCAAATTTACAACCACAATATTTTATTTATAATTGTAATAATGATAATAATAATCATTAGTATCATATTCTGTCATGCCCTAAAGATCAAGAGAAAAATACTTAAAAGTCATAAATTTCTTTATCTTACCAGAAAAAACACACTTTGCTAAACAAGTTTAAATCATCAGCTTAAAGTGTCATACTGGATTTCAATTGCAGTAAACTTGTCAATAAAAGAATGATTCAGAAAAAAATTAAAAGAAATACTTGTGTGAATATATTAGGAAAACTTTTAATATATAAAGTCTAAATCTTTCAAATAATAAAATATTTGCATTCATACTAAAAGTACATAAAAACTAACACAACAAACAGTTGGTATGACAAGAAAAAATTCCTGCCAAAGGCTTTGTCTGTATAGTTAAAATGATTCTCCATTGTATGCATATTAGTTCTGAGTGTCATGGTATTCCTGACTCACAGCACTGAACATTTTTTCAGAGTTTGCCACAAAGATTTTCCCCTCCTTTTGTTATGTCTTCACCATGTAAATTTTCAGATTTGTCTTCAGAGTGGTTTTTCACTTAAATTCCTGTCTCACCTTCACCATTCTACTTTCAAATCCCTTCATCCGTTGGATGGATTCTTTAAAATACCAGTTGTCGTAGCAATATAATGACACTTAAAATTATGGCTAAAATATTATCAGCCTGAGCCCTTGAAATTACGTTTAGTCTTTCTGACAATGCTGTTAGTAATTTATTATATTCATTTTGTAAACAAATGAAATAGAAACACAAAAGGAGGAGTAACTATTCCAATGAATTGATTTAAAATTTTGTCCCTAAAAGTCAGGATAAGGATCTTTCTTTCTTTCCCTTACATTCCATGAGCGCATGTTCCCTCTTATGAATCTAGAACAAGTTCCCTCTTATGAATCTAGAACAAGTTATAAAGTTGTATCAATTATACTGGTGAACTGCCTTTTCTCTTGACCCTTGTCCCTTTTTATGAGTCTTATTGTGCCTAGTAAAGCTTCTAGTTCCCTCTTATGAATCTAGAACAAGTTATAAAGTTGTATCAATTATACTGGTGAACTGCCTTTTCTCTTGAACCTTGTCCCTTTTTAATGAGTCTTATTGTGCCTAGTAAAGCTTCTATATCAGAAAACAATAAACAAATACTAATGGAAACAGGAAAAATGGGTAAATCATTTTCTAACACAGTCATATGTGAAATTATCTATTTTGATGAAACACTGAATATAAATTCAAACTTCAGTTTAAATCAGTTTACTTAATGATTTAATGATTATGAAAAACATGTATGAAAAAATTTTCATTTAGTAATAGTGAATATAAGACTCAAAAGGGATAAATGAGTGGCTTAAAGGCAATGTCCAACATATTTTATCATTAATAGAGTCTTGGTTTCTGTATTAAATTTATGTCTTTTGCTGGGAAAATCTTATTTTTAATTTATTAAGCAGAGATATAAAATGAACTAGCTTTAAGCATGAAAAAATTTCTGAACATTTTTCAACATAAAACATTTGCACACCAAATTCTGGTCTTTGCTAGCTCATATTATTACTTAATATTTAGTGGAATATATTTTAGATCATAATGTGAATAGTTTTACAATTTCATTTTCTCAAGCATGACCTTAGATTATATACTGGTAAAAGTGTAATGGAGTAGAGAAGGTTATGCTTTAGAGTTAATCTTTCCTGCTCTTGTGTTATCTCATGCATACTACATTAATTCTTCTCATAAATTATTTAAAATTCTTTGGCTTCATTGTACTAATATGTAAAATTAAAAATATCCTCCTCATCAACAATAATAAAATAGAATAATTCACATAAATCTTAGCATGGTTACCAGTTGGTGCCCTACTCTTGGGAATCATTTCGGGGGCCTTGTTTTGTTTGGTGTTGTTTTGTTTTGTTTTATTTTTTCTATTCATATAAAATTTATTTTCTTAGTTTTTAAAATCTTTATTGGTACATTGCATATACACATCATGTTCACACTCAATATTCGGAATATGTACTAGAATATGACACAATTTAATTCTCATTCTTTCCCATTCCGCTATCCACTCCACAACCCCGCACCCCTAAATACATAAGCTTTGTTTCCTATTTTTTTATTACCATCACATTTTTCTTTACCCCTCATTACTCACCCCTCCACCACATTTCCCTTCGAATATTTTCTACTTCATAATACCCATCATACATTCTAGAACTCATTAACATCTTCAGTTTCTCATGCCAGAGAACAGACATGGTATTTACACATCTGTGTCCTATTTATTTCACTTACGAGTATGTCCTGAAGGTACATCCATTTGAGACAGGATTTCATGGTGTAGTTCAGGTTAGGCTTACTACTGCACAGATCTCAGCTTTCCAAGTTTTAGAATTACAAGCATGAACCACTGAGCTACCACACTCTGTTTTTATAAGCCAGTCTTTCCAATCTGGTCTGGTTTATAATTTGTAGAGGAAGGAATGTATTATCGTTCTAACGCACAGTAATTTTAAGTGTGTAAGACCATATTTCAGGCTGGCTTTTCAGCCACAGAGTTTTAAAGAAGAAAGCATGACCGCTTCTAATGAGCTTCGTGAGTGAAAAAGAAACAGATTTTTGTTGTTCTAATCATGAGTCTGAGCCCAAATCTAAATCTCATCTCACTGAGATGGCAGAAAGTTTGTCAGTGGTAAGTCTGTCGGTGTTACTAAAACGCACCATCCGACTTACACTGACAGATGCAATTAATAATCCATCAAATAAAGAAATTAAAACTTGTAAATGTAACTGGGTTATTTATTTATGTTGCCTTTAACAATTTGTTTGTAATATCTCCTGACAATTTATTGTTTGACCTTTCTCTTTGAAATTTAGGTTTATGAGTTTATTATACAAAAATAAGATCTTGTACTCTTTTTTTCTAAAATTATTTTAATTTTGTCAACATAGCAAATGTAATATTCCTTATAAGATATTCATATCTAAGTCTTCCATATTGAATTACTGCTTTTATACAGTTATGTTATGATTAATAACACTATCAACATTTACTAAAATTTTATTGATGTATTGTAATTTTGGCTACTCAATAAATTCTATATAATTTCTCTATATATAAATTCTATATATTTTTATTTTTTGCCCTTTTTACTTATTTTGTATATATTTTACTTTATATTTTAGATACAAAGATGTTAAATAATAATGACATTTTATTATTTTAGCTTCCGGGGCAACTTGAAACAATTATATTTTGTATGAATAATTTTCCTAATATTTAATACAAGCTTATATTTTAGGAGCAGATAGTTTACACTGTTTCAAGTTGTTAAATTCTGTTTTATGTAATACAGTGCCCCTTATATACAAAAATTGAGTTTGTTTCTTTATTGGTGATCAATTTTATTTATTTAACTGTAAATATTAAAATTGTCATTCACAGATGAAAATAATATATTCTCAAAAACTTATCCATATATATCATACATATAAATGCAGCTCTGTAGTGTATCAGCATGCAGCCTTGTTTACACATAATTGCCAAGTGTCTGTACATGAGATTAAAAATTTAGTCTTTTTTGGTAAAATTAAAACATCAAGGAAACTTGTAAAATGATCCATTCTTTAATACATAGTATATTCTGTGCTAAAAGAACTGATAATTTCCTTTAAGTTTAAAAATTCTGCACATACAATTCAACATTGATTCTTTCAGACTCAGTAAAGCAGCACAGAGCCTTGACAGGAAAGATAGAAGCAGCTAACTGGGAACAATACAGCCTGATGCTGTTCGTTAGAAGTAAGAGTATTCACTACAGAACTAAAGTAGTGTGTTTGATTGAAGTAATAATCTTAGCTGGGAAACCTTCAGAGCTGTTAATATTTTATTTGAATTTGTTTTATTTTATTGTATTTAATTACCTAAATAAATGTATTATTCACCTGACAATTATGAGTAAAGTGCTGGCTTTCCGAGATTAAAAAAAAAATGTTTTATCATTGTTAAAATCTTTCATATGATCTGAATGTAACCTACTTAGGAATCGGAAAACTCAAGAATTAGACTCGGTATTTAGAATGCTCTAATCAGAGAATCAGAGATATAGAGTATAATGGAGTGTTTCAATACGAATTTATCCTATACATTTTCAAAGAAATGTTCTTCATCAAGGAACAAATTGTGTCTATCATGAGGGCAATAATTGCTACAGACCATGATAGCCAATGCAGAAATACTCAGTACTATATAATTAACCAACCATGAAATAATTTGGCTGCCAGTATGCAAGTCTACTTTGCTGGTGAATGACAATGCCAATATTCACCTTTGAAATTGAGTACCCATAATTAAATTTCAACTCTAAGAAATTATATTTTCACTATCAATGTGGACAGTAGAAGAATTAAAGACAAGAATTATAGAATTTTAGGTTGTTGAAGCTTGTATATTCTACCAATACATAAGTGCATGCAAAAACAACTCTGTGTTTGGGTTGGAGGGTTAGCTCAGCGGTTCCGGCGCCTGCCTCGCAAGCGCAAGCACCTGAGTTCGATCCCCAGTAACCACGTATAATGCTGGGCGTGGAGACACGCCCACCAACAATCAACACCGCATACCACAATGCCGGACGTGGTGGCTCACGCCTGTAATCCCAGCACTCGGGAGGCAGAGACAAGAGGATTGCTGAGTTCGCGGTGGCTTGCCTGGGCACCATAGTGAGCTCAGGGCCAGCCTGAACTACAACGCGAGACCTTGTCTCAAAAAGCAAAAAAAAAAAACAACTCTGTGTTTGCATGTGTTTATGCATATACTCAAACTTTTCCTACAAATAAAACTACAGAAACTCAAGGGAAAAATATATCAGAAAAGTAAAAAACTCATGATAGCAATTTTTCAAATTTGACTCCAATTCCTTTGAGATTAAAATGATATAGGCTAGTATAATGTTAGAGATGTTGAACCAAAGTTTAATGATTATACTACACTAATTATACACATCGGCATAGTTTTATATGAAATTATCATTTTAATATAGTTGATTCACATGTATCTTAATAAACTATTAATTTTATATCTGAAGGTTTTATTATACAAATATCAGAAATAATATAAATATTTATTTTTAAACCCACTAATTATGAGATTATTTAAGTAGGATTTATTGAAAAGAGATGCCTTTAGAAAGCTGCAGTTCAGAAACAAATCATTCCTCAGTTAAACTTTTAAGGTAGTGATTTTTTAGTAGTGCTGGAGAGATTGGCCCTATGGCCTTGACCCTGAAATAAATATTAGATATCAAAGTCTTTCATTCTTTGTCTTTCTTTCTTTCTTCTTTCTCTTTCTTCATTTTCTTTTTCTTTTTCTTTCTTTCCATCTGCCTTTTCTCTCCTCTCTCTCCTGTCTCTTCCTCCCTCCCTCCCACCCTATCTCTCTCTCTCTCTCTTTCTCTGTGTCCCTTTCTCTTTCTGTCTAAATTATGACTGATTCTTGCTAAAGTGCTAAATTGTCCAAGCTGGGCTCAAATTCTTCATCCTCCTGCCTCAGCTTCTCAAAGTGCTGAGATTTGGGGGTTGAACCACCAAGTTAAGTAAACATTTATCAATTGCTATAAATTTATGTTTTCATTGCAATGTAAAATTTGTCACTATTAAATTTTCCTACTGATTTTATTTTAATTGTAATGATAAATTTACAATTATCATATCACTACCAATTAGTTATATTTCATATTTTAATAAAACAAAGATTATGTTTACCAGTCTCATTTATTTTATAATGTTCAATCTGTCAAAATTGAAAAAAAAACTGAAAATAAACTACTAATTAATAATTAAAATACTCTTATCTGAAAAGATTTCCATTTCTGTGCACCAAAATTCTCTCACATTCAAATACACAAGATTTCACAGTCCTTTATACCATATATTTTGAATTTTTGGGTTCATTCGTTATTAATTCTAAAATTCTGTAAGATCTTGAGAAGAATATATTGCCAAATCTTTTCATTATTCCTTAAGGATAATTTTAATAAAAATGTGCAAGTCTTTGATTTCAGATATTTTTCAATTACTAAACTTTTAATGGAGAATTAAATTGATAGAAATCTAAATGAAAAGCAGTTTGTATACCCTTAGCATTTCTACCAACACAACTTTTCCACACTGGAAAACTGCCACACCCCAAATAGTACATTTCTAACAGTGCATGGACTTACATTGATGTGATATTTTCACAAAAATCCACAGATCACATTTCCATATACTCCCTGTTGTACAATCTGTGAGCACTTACAAATATATCCTCACTCCAAATTGCAGTGTTATACTGCACAATATCAGTGCCCCCAAATCATGCCTTTATTTCCATAGCTTTGACTGTCAGAATGTCTAATATTGGCTTAATAAGATACATAGTGTATTTACACTGCTTGCTTCAACTGAGGAAGACTGCGCTTGTTTTGTCATGTTTCTATGACTTATGTTCCCTTTATAGGTCTGAAAAATACAAAGTTGTTTTCACATATCACAGTTTTTATATTCCTTGACCTCCTGAACTATGTCTTGGTTGGTAAAAAATTTGGGTAATTAGACATAAGATCTATATAAATATCTGTGTGAAGATTGTGTGGATACATTTTCTATTCATTTGGGAAAATAGGAGAAGAATTGTTGAATCACATGTCAAGAATGCATAGTAATTTTGCAAGAAACTGTCGCTGCCTCCCAAAGTATCACTTTGCATACATACTGAATAAATGTTCCTTTTGAGCATTTGGCTGTTGCAACACAATTTCTAGATAAAACTATATTTTATTGTATTGCTCATGCTCTATTGCTCAGTTGACTACACTTTTGTAAATATATTTTTGAAGTCTCTTTTTCAGCTTAATTAATTGATGTATTCTTTCATCTGTTTGTAAACACACATATTACAATAGCTTTATGTGAGCCTCAAAGTCAGGTACTATCAGTCCAACAGCTTTATTCTTCTTAGGAGTTGATTATTCTGGATCTATTGCTTCTCTATGGATAGGTTAGAATGAGCATCTTTAATCTACCACATAGGTTGCTAACATTATTTCAGGAGTGCAACACGTTTGTAGGTCAAGTTGGGGAAAGATGGCTTATTGAAAATACTGGATCTTCTATCCATGAACATGGAGTTTCTTTTCATTGATTTAACTCAGTTTTGATATTTTAATCAAAATTCTGTAGTTTAACTATTATATAGTAATTTTTTGCCATATTTATACTAAAGGACTTCATTTCATTGAAAGATAATGTATAAAGTGTTTTTAATTTCCAAATCAGCTATTGTTTTTATAAGAAACTTGATATTTTTATATTAACTTTAATTCTTTAACTGTGCCATATTTTCTTCTTTAATTCAAAGAAAGTTCTTCACTAGTTCAGTTGCTACTCTTGATACATTTGTATTTTCCATGTAGATAATGATACAATCCACATTTTTTTAAATTTTCTTTTTTTCTTAATGAACATGCTTTGAATGTCCTTTCTTTTAAAAACAAGTTATCTTTATTGGTACCAGTGAGTAGTGAGAAGTAAGGAAAAAAGTTAATTTTCTTGTTTTTCTTTTGAGTTAGATACAACTTCCACTGTGATGCTGAAGTAGTAAGAAAGCACAGATTTTCTTCCTTCATCTTGGTCAGAAAAGTTGATTTTCTCAGTTTTAAGAACTGTATTGACTGTCATGTCTTTTAAAATATTTTTATCAAATTTAAACACTTTTTTATATCTCTAGTTTACTGAGGATTATTGCATAAAGTGTGGAAATTTGTCACAGATTGTGATACAGTATCGGATTTTTTTTTTTTAGCATGATGACTTCCTGGATTTCATTAACTAATTTTCAAATAGTAAAGTAGAATTTCATACAAAGCATAAATACCATATGGCTGTAGTGCACAATTTTTTAGACACAGTTTTTAGGCAGTGATAATATTTAGTTGAAGAATTTTAAAAGTGATCAACTTTAAGAGTGATATTGCTATTTTTAGTGTTTTTTTTTTTTTTTTTTTGAGACAGGGTCTCACTTTGTAGTTCAGGCTAGCCCTGAGCTCACTATGTAGCCTAGGAAAGCCTGGAACTCGGCAATCCTCCTGCCTCTGCCTCCTGAGTGCTGGGATTACCTGTGTGAGCCACCATGCCCAGCACTGTGGTATGTGGTATTGATGGTTGGTGGGCGGGGTCACCATGCCCAGCATTGTATGTGGTTACATCAAACTCAGGGCCTTGTGTTTGTGAGGCAGGCCCTGGAACCACTGAGCTAAATCTCCGGGCCCTAGTTTTCTTTCATTTTTAAAATCATTGTTTAGTTTTGATCTTCAGGTAAAACCAGAGTTCTAACATGAATTAGCAAGCATTCCCTCTACTTCTGTGACCTAGAAAAGATTAGTGAGAAGGGGTTTACATTTTTCATAAATATCTGGCAGACTTTACATTAAAACCACCTCTTATTAGAATTTCTGTAATGGAGTGTTAAAATTATTGCTCTAATTTTTAATTTGTCTTGTGCAGATTATTTTTCTTGTGGTTTTCAGTAGAATAAATTTATTAGTGAATCAGTCCATTTAAACTACATTCTCAAATTTATAGATATAGAGAGGTTCATAATATTCTTTTATAATGTTTTAAGTTGCCACTTAATGTATATGCGTGACATGGTGGCACACTCCTGGGATCCTACCACTCAGGTAACTGAGCCGAGAGCATTGTCACAGGTTGGAGGCCAGCCTGTAATACACAGTGAGTTCAAGGACAGACTCAGCTTCATGCTGAGACTCTGTCTCAAAAAAAAAAAAAATCTGTATTTGTATTCCCTCTTTCATTTCTGGTATTAGTAATTTTTTTCTCTTCTCTTTTTTTTCTCATTGACCTGAGTAGAGCATTATTTTGATTTGTTCAAATAATTTTCTTTTTTCATTTTTTTTTCGTTTAAGTAATATTTTCAATTTTATTGTTTCAATTTTTGTTGTTCTAGTTTCAATTCTTGTTGTTCTAGCTTCTTTTTTTTTATACTTATAAAGATACAATGTTTAGAAAGGAAGAGACTTTATTGCAGCCTGGGGCGAGGGAAACTCATATAAGCATCAGGGTAGGGAGTTCTTGAAATACAGAGAACCGGTGGGCCCATTTTTCTAGGCTGTATTTACTGTATATCAAAGGCCAACCCCAACCCCCACCTGAAACTTGCCATAACACAGACTAGTTCACTAGGCTGTCTTTGGATTAGAGCAGGTCACCTGGCCTACATCATTTCTTCTGGTCTCCGTGTAACTTCTGCCTGTTTATTTGTCCTTGATAGGGCTGGCCAGCTGGATGTGCAGCTGGTTGGCAAGAAAGTGCCTTATTTATGGTCATTTTAGAGTTAGTAAGGGGTGTGTGGATACCTATAGTAGAGTGACCATAGAGTACATAGATGGGTACACGTGTCAGGACACAGATATGAGTATACACTGTATGTGAGCTTTCCCCAAAGGTGGACACACCCTGCCCTTCCCCCTTTGCTTCACCTGCATTCTATTGGAGGTGGTAAAAGAACAGTCTTAGCTTTTCGGCTTTGTGTGCCTGGCTTCTCTGTTGTGCCTGTCACGTTTCCCTCTGGTCTTTTGGTGCAAGTTCCAACACCATTTGGTGCCTTTCTCACCTGGTTTTCTCCTTCTCTATCCTGTCCTTGAGGTTGTTCTCAGGGTAATTTCTTTATAAAGGCTTTAACTCCAGTAAGATTAGTTAGAAAACTAATGAGGCCCTTAGCCTAATTTATCTGTCCCTACAGACTTTGCCCAATAATATCTTTATATTTAAAGTAAATTTCATATATGCAACATATACTTGAGTCTTATTTGATAGACCCTGACGGTCTCTGGTTTAATTGATTCATTTGGACCACTGATGTTTAAAGTGATTTTTTACATAGCACAATTAACATTTACTAAATGATCTGTCCTTGTTCTTTGTTTCTATTTTTGTCTTTTACACTTTTTCTGTCATATTTTAACTAGCACTTCACATAATTGGAGTTTAACTCATTTCTTAGATCAAAAACTTTACATGGGCCGGAGGGTTACCTCAGTGGTTCCGGCGCCTGCCTCGCAAGCGTAAGGACCTGAGTTCGATCCCCGGTTACCACATATAATGCTGGGCGTGGTGGCTCACGCCTGTAATCCCAGCACTCGGGAGGCAGAGACGGGAGGATTGCTGAGTTCGCGGCGGCTTGCCTGGGCACCATAGTGAGCTCAGGGCCAGCCTGAACTACAAAGCAAGACC
>PVIC010016129.1:0-10978 GCA_004025085.1 Thryonomys swinderianus | reverse complement strand
GATATGCCATCTCACATAATCAAAAGCATATATATACTTATGTTACTCATACATAATCATGCATAATCACATATAAGCATGTGCTTATATATGGTGTATACATAATCTATACATATGTTTTTATTTGTATGTATATAGCCATGGATGTGTAAACATTTTGAAACCTTTGGGGCTGGGGATTTAGCTCAAGTGGTACCACACCAACCTTGGATTGCATAGGGGCCTGAGTTCGATCCCTGGTACCGCCAAAAAAAAAAAAAAATATTGTAACCTTTATTTTGGAATTTTTATTTCTAGAGTACAATTAAGATAATGTTTTTATTCTATTTTTACTTATTTCTCTTTTAAGGTAATTTTTATGAAGTTCTGACTTTCTGGTATACAAAATTTCCCCTATCTGTTCAAATATTTTTGTTATCTTTCTTTCATTTTATTTGTGGGTGTTATACAGAATACTGAGTTTCACTGTGACATTTATATACTGATCAGCTCCAAACTGTCTATTACAGTATCTTCTTCTCTTACCTGATTACTTTTCTTTTGTCTAATAGTCTTCCTTCAAATTATAAGTTGAAATGTCCCCCTAGATTTTTCATGTGAGAGAAAACATGTGATGCTTGTCTTTCCAAGACTGGCTTATTTCACTTAACATGTTGCAGACCTTGTTTTGACATTTTCTGCAAATCAAAGTGAAAAAAATCCTTTACTTTTAAACTGACAAAGTTTATTTATCTTTCATTTCAGATACAGAAACTTAGGTTGCTATTTTTTTCTTATAACACTTTAAATATTTTTCTCTACTCTTTTTTTAACCACACAATTTCTGAGAAGTCAGGGTTTTTTTCCTCGTTGTTGCTCTTATGAAAGTAAAAATCCTTTATTACTGACTTTTCAAGAGATTTTCAGCTAGCGTAATGGCACATACCTGTAATCCCAGCACTCAGAAGAGTGAAGCAAGACCATTGCTGTGAGCTTCAGGCCAGCTTGGGCTACGTACTACATTCAAAGTCAGTCTGAATTACATAGTAAGACCCTGTCTGAAAAACAGAAAGAAAAATGGAAGAAGAAGAGAGAGAAGGAGAAGAAGGAGGAAAAGAGAGAAGGAAGAGAAGAAGAGAGGAAGATGAAGAAGAGGAGGACAAAAGAAAAAGTTTTTTTTTTCTCTGTAGCTTGACTTTTCTATGGCCAATGTTTTTGTTTGGCAGTTTTTCTGTTTGAATTTTTTCTGATCTTTCTGGAGTTTTCATTTCTTTTTCTTTCTTTCTTTCTTTCTTTCTTTCTTTCTTTCTTTCTTTCTTTCTTTCTTTCTTTCTTTCTTTCTTTCTTTCTTTCTTCTTTCTTTCTTTCTTCTTTCTTTCTTTCTTTCTTCTTTTGAGACAGGGTCTCGCTTTGTACTTCAGGCTAGCCCTGACCTCATCATGTAGCTCAGGGAAGCCTCGAACTCAGCAATCCTCCTTCCTCTGCCTCCCAAATGCTGGTATCACAGGCTTGAGCCACCAAGCCCAGCATTTGTGGTGCATGGTACTGATTTCTGGTGGGCATGGCTACCACATCCAGTATTACTCTATATGTTTACTGGGGATTGAACCAGGGACCTTGTGCTTGCTAGCTGGGACCACTAAGCTAAATATCAGGCCCGAGTTATGATTTCTTGTGTGACACTATTTTGAGACAAATTCTCAGTCATTAATTCAAAAAATACTTCTGCTATTTTATCTCTTTCTTCTTTAACCATCCCTATATTTTGTCTTTCACATATCTCCTCTGTATGCCTTTATGCAGTTAGCTACAGAACAAGATTACTAAAAAAATTTGCAACTGTGATGACCAGGTACACACATCTTTCATGCCATTATTCTCTAAAGACCTTTGTTCATGATTTACATATTCTTGTATAAATACAGACATGAGTTATGATGTAAAAGATACTGCAACAAATAGTGCCAAGGAACTTGGCAATAAGATAGCACAGTACAGTGCTATGACTTTGTTTCAGGCTATCACTGATGACCGCTCATTGGCTACGAGCTGCAGCAATACTTTTCCACCCCCCCCTCCCCACCCTCTGCGGTGGGACAGGACGGCCAGCGGAAAATGGAGTGGGTGACCCTTGTTTGCCCAGGTAAGTCAGGCTCTCATAAAATCCTGTCGCTTTAATTCTGACAGTTGCGTTCTCCCGTGGAAGCCCTGTTCAGAGTAGAATGCTGCGGTGTATTGCAAAGCAATTACTTTCCTTTTTCCCTCTGAGCAGCTGTAAGGGAATTTCTATGAGGACCTGCTAGATCTCCAAGAAATTAAATTTTAAAAAGTGATGAATACACCAATGACTTTTTTCTTTTTGGAGTTTGGGGCTCAGATTTGTTCACAATGAGGCATGAGTACCTTTTAACTCACAATTTTTGCTTTTCTCTTTCAAAGTTGGTTTCCCAGGAGGTTTCTCCTCTTGGGTTTCTGTTCCAGTAAGATGTAAGTTTCTGCTTGTCTGTTGCTCAATTTGGGGAGGAGGGGTTTGCTCTGCCGCCTCACTTTGCAGGCAGATACGAGGTTCATGGGTTGTTTTTCATTTGTTCAGCTTTTTATTCTGAGGAACAACTCCTATGTTCTTTACATACTAGGTTCAGCGGTCTCAAGTAGAATTCGCCTGACGCAAGATGACATGGTGATATCAAACTCTGTAGCCGGGAGTGGTTAAGAAAGCCACAAATGCTGACTATGCCTGGGGACTGCTGTAAGGATTCGGTCTAGTCACACTCTGTCACCGTATCAGAGCCCAGGCAACTTACTGAGCAGAAGAACTGGAGGAAAGCGAAGGGAAGACATATGCATGAGCTAATCATATTTCAGTGCCATTGTAGGAGGCTTCCAGGTAAAGTCTTTCTCTTCAGTTCAGAAACACCTGTGAGATTCCTACCGGACTGATTGTCTTTTTTGCAGGTTTTGTTCCAAGCCTTCAGGAGCAGAATGTCATCTCTCTGAGCCTGCATCATCATGGCATTTTTCATATTTTGGAGGGTTTACATTGTCACAGTCCATATTGATCCACTTTATCTGGTTTACCTTCATGGTCTATTTCACATCTTTGCTGATAACGCTAACTGAGTTCCTGCAGGAATGAAAGATTGTTCGCAGTCTATCATAATAAATGCTGTAAATTGTCTACTGAATGCAGCAAAATTGACAATAAGAAGAGTTTATGACTCCGAATGCATTGACAAAAGACCCTTAAGATGATTATCTAAAATATACAGAATATGTTTAGCCTGAATCCAGTCTGAAAATTTCCCAACCACTATTTCAGTCATACTGCATGGTGTGACAGTTCAGAATGTGCTCCCTTTAATAAAAACATGCTGTCGAACTGATTTTTTTTTTTGCTGTGTTTAATAAAAATTGAAATTTCCCTTCAGGCTGTGCTTTCCTCTTTCACTAGGTGGGCTGTACAGTTTCTCAACTCTGGCTTCCTGGAAATTTGCCAGCTTTATTCAGTTACTGCTATCAAGTAGGAAATTTCCTTTTATTTTTAACTCTCAAATTATCTTATTTATTCAGATAACTATTTGTCTGTTTTAATTATTGGCCATAAAACTACTGACCTCTCCTTTAGCTATATGGTGATCTTAAATCATATTATTTATTACTTTCATTTGACTATGATCCTGTCTCCTTTTAAAATATGACTGCAATATTATGTGATTTGGAGATAGAGAATGTGTTGTTAAATAAATTTACAGAATCTGGGAAAACAATACTTCCATTGCTCTGACAAAACACTTGAAATAATAAAAAATGAAATATTGTGCTGGGCGTGGTGGCTCACGCCTGTCACCAGCACTCGTGAGGCAGAGATAGGATTTCTGAGTATGCGGTGGCTTGCCTGGGCACCATAGTGAGCTCAAGGCCAGCCTGAACTACAAAGCGAGATCCTGTCTCAAAAAAAAAAAAAAAATGAAATATGAAGGTTCAGTTCAGCTAATGGTTTTGCAGGTTTAGTCTGTAGTCTAGGGTCCCACTGCTTTGGAGCCTGCAACGAGGCAGGTATCTCATGAGAGCCGGGAGGTGAAGACAGAGGACAATGGACCAGATCCCCCACACTCAGAAATCTTCATCTGGGGCTGGGGATTTAGGTTAGTGGTTCCAGAGATAGTCTTGAAAGGGTAAAGTTGTAAGTTCTATCCTCGGTACTTAAAAAAAAAAATTGCTCACCTGAATACTATACTTCCCCACCGAGTTCACAAGTTTGTCACTCTTAATGTCCTGTCATCTTACAAGAGCATTAGATTCTGGGGGCCAAACCTTCAGCATATGAGCCTTTGAGAAATTATTATAACATAAAGCTAAATAACACATTTGCTATTAACATATATGGATACATATATTCATATGTGTGAATTTTTTCTCTTTGGGAGATTTCCTTCCCTTGACTTTAAGTATTTGTCATTTTTTTTTTTTTTTTGAGACAGGGTCTCGCTTTGTAGTTCAGGCTGGCCCTGAGCTCACTATGGTGCCCAGGCAAGCCACCGCGAACTCAGCAATCCTCCTGTCTCTGCCTCCGGCATTGTGGTATGCAGTGTTGATTGTTGGTGGGGGATCGAACTCAGGACCTTACGCTTGTGAGGCAGGCGCCGCAACCACTGAGCTAACCCTCAGGCCCCCCTTCCCTTGACTTTAGTACTCCACCAGAGACATATACTTTTTCTGCCCTTTTCTTCCCAAATTGAATATACTAGCTAATACTATTTGCTGATTTTTTTTTAAATTTAATGCAATACAATTTTTTTACCTGTGGTATAAAATAATCTATGTTTTTTGCCATTTTCCACCCCCAAAAATGACATGGTTACTTCTGAACTTACAATGAGATTGATGAGATTACTTCTTCCTGAATCCACTATGTTGAAAATACAAAAAATCAGCACACATGTAAGGTACTTCTCCCTCGTGCGCAGTTCAGTGTCACAGATCACTGTAGCACACGGTTGTTTACCTCGCGATTGCTCAGCTGCCGGGGAGACACGACTCACTGCAGCTACAGCTCGGCATTACAAGGTAGAATTGTACTCAGTTTGGCTGAGAAAGGCACGGTTTCTACTGAGTGCATAGCACTCTCGGGTGCACCTTATGTTAAAAAGCCCAATCCTTGTTAAGGTGGAGACAGTGAACGTTCTCTTTGTTCACGTGGTTTTATTTGTATTTGACATTAATTCATCTTGCTACTTTTACTCTGTCCTGCATTCCTCCCCTGACGTTTTTACTCTTCTCACCTTCTGAATCACACCCTCTCTGACTATTTTCTGATGTCATGGAGATTGAAACCAAAGCCTTACACAAGCTGGAAAGGGAGTTAACCACGGGGTAATGACTCACCCTCTTTTCAACTCCTCAAAATCTGGGCAGATATTCTCCCGGACTGGTTTTCAAATGATCTTTTCATTCAAATTACCCATTTGCTTTTATTTTTCTGTGAACACTTTCTCAACCTTTTCTTTCATCATTTTTAACTTGAAGTTTTTCAATTTCTATTTGCCTTTCCATTGTTGAGTACCCAATTTCTATTTTCACTCTATTTGTTTTAGTTGTTTGTTCAAATTTAAAAGTCCATAGAGAATTAATTACACACTCCTGATAGGGAACGTGTCAAATATCCTCGTCCTTTTAAACTAATATAATGAGTGTGTTCATAGGAAGTACTAGGGGTCAGTCTTTAGAGATGTTTTTACCTTTGCTGATGCTTCAGGAATCTTCTTTCAGACAGCGGAAAGGTACAGGGTGGGCTACCAATATGCGGGCTTTGATGGGACAATGCTCCGGCCAAGGGATCCATTATGATGTCATCTTCATAACTTTCATATGCTCTGCTTCTCAGAGGTTGGTTTTACTTCTCAACATTCCATTAAAAAAAATCTGGGCCATAGATTTAGCTCAGTAGTTCTGGCTCCTGGCTACCAAGTACAAAATCTTTGGTTTGATCCAGTAATCACATACAACAGTAATGGGCATGGTGACTCACACCCACCAGCCATCAGTACCTCATACCACGGTACTGGGCTTGGTGGCTCACGTTTGTAATCCCAGCACTGGGGAGGCAGAGGCAGGAGGATTTGCCGAATTTGAAGCTTGCCTGGGCTACATAGTGAGATCAGGGCCAGTTTGAACTACAAAGTGGACCCTATTTAAAAAAAAAATCTGTAGAGCGTATATCCTTTGCCAATGATATGCTTCATGGAGAAATAATAAAGATTTTTAAAATTTTTCTAATTCAGTTTCCTTAATTTAATCCTACATTCCTCCTCTCAGAAGAAAAGGTACAGCCCCTTCACCCAGGAGTTTTTGTTTTGTTTTTGCTTTTATTTTTGGTTAAGGACATATGATCCAATTTGCACTTTGTGTCTTCTCACAGAGCACCTACTGACTTCCTGCAACATATCATCTTATTAATGAGCTTTCTACAATTCTCAAACTGTTAATGGTGTTGTATCTTTTTAAAAAAATCAATCTATAAATTTATGGAAATTTCAACATGAAAGATAAATATTTGTTCAACAAATTTTTACACAATTTTGTTGTATTTTTATATCTATTTTAAAGTATTATCTTATTTAGTAGGAAATTCAATCCAATGTATTTTATGAATGATTCAGAAAACTTGTCAGTGGAGATCGTGATTTTAAAAATCTCAGTTGTTCTCTTACCTATAAATATTTTTTCAATTCTATGTTTTAAACTGAAAAATAGAGCAAAGTGAAAAGTTCATTATTTTATTATTTATTTATTTATTTATTTATTTATTTATTTATTTATTTATTTATTTATTTATTTATGAGACAGGGTCTCGCTTTGTAGTTTAGGCTGGCCCTGAGCTCACTATGTAGCCCAGGCAAGCCTCAAACTCAGCAATCCTCCTACCTCTGCCTCCCAAATGCTGGGATTACAGGTGTGAGCCACTGTGCCTGGCACTGTGGTATGTGGTATTGATTGCTGGTGGGCATGAGTCAACACCCCCCTCATTGTATGTGGTTACCAGGGATTGAACTCAGGACCTTGAGCTTGCGAGGCAGGCACCTGAACCACTGAGCTAAATCTCAGGACAAAATGTTCATTATCAACACTCAGAGTAATGACAATTAATATGT
Organism: Thryonomys swinderianus; assembly: GCA_004025085.1. Classification (NCBI taxonomy): domain Eukaryota; kingdom Metazoa; phylum Chordata; class Mammalia; order Rodentia; family Thryonomyidae; genus Thryonomys; species Thryonomys swinderianus. The sequence continues at coordinate 3,848 of PVIC010016129.1, read as the reverse complement.
GACTAGAAGTAATCAAGTAATGTTATTTTTTAACATAACTTTTAAAGCTAATATATAGAGAGATAATAAAATGTTGGGTAATTGGTACTTTTATTGATAGTGTACAATAAATAATTTCCTTAGTAAAATAACTCAATAACACTTTTTCATAATTATACATCATTCTGTTATGCTAATATACAAATAATTATGTACCAGTTATACCCTGATAAGGGGCATTTAGGATGTTTTAAGGTTATTTTGTGAAAATAACCTTTAAATTGAAGAAATGCTTGTCACCTCAGTTGGTAATTATAGTCAGAGAGATTAGCTTCTAAAGCTAAAGTCAAATTGTATATAACAGTTTTCAAGTTTTATTTAGTTCAATTACACACAGCTAAAAATCAATGTAAGCATCTATCTGTATATTTTTTGTTCATCTTACTGGTTTTAGAAAAAAAACTATTTTTCATAATTACAGGTTGAAAGGGAGCAGCATATCATTGTATTACAGGTCCTGTAGATAATTACTTAAAAGTTAACTAGTCTCCAGTCATTCTGATTTTTGGTGTGACATTTTTTTTTTCAGTACTAGGGATGAAATTTGAGCCTTGTGCTTCCAAGGTAGGTGTGGTACCACTTGAGCTAAATCCCTGGCCCCTGGTATGACCTTTTAAAGAATTCTTGGAAATGTATTCATGTATTGTGGTATTCTTTAAATTGTTTCCTACAGAAAATCTGTATTTTCCCATCTGTATACCTTCTGGGTCTTTAAACAAGCAGAAGAGGCAAATTAGACTTTCAAATTCTACTTAAAAACACCAAATTTTCTTAATACTTACTCATGTTTTCTCTTAAGTATAAGGATATATTTTCAAAAATATTCAAAAATATCAAAAATTACCTGTCAGATCATCAATGAGAACAAAATTTAAAAGTTAATTATTTAGGTGTATAAGAAAACCAATTGGAAGAGAACATATAAAAATTGTTGGAAATATATGTTCTATCTCTGCCTTTATTTGTAATATAAATGATATTCCTTAAACATTTTTTTTATACCAGGGATTGAACTCAGGCCCTTGTGTGTCCAAGGTTGGCATGGTGGCACTTGAGCTAAATACGCAGCCCATGATGTTCCTTAAATATGGTCGTTTGATCAGATGAATTAATTGACAGAGTCACCTTTTGAGGGATTTCCATGAATATTTCATCTTGGCAAAATAAAAGACGATATGAACTCATATCTTAGTTATTACATAAGTTTGAATACATCATCCAATGCCTATATATATATGTATATATATATATACACACACATATATATATATACATATATATATATATACATATATATATAGTGAAAACTGTTTCTCTAGAAAATACTTATAATTCAAAGTTTTATATAAAAACCAATTTTCCCATAAGAAATAATGGAAACTCACATGATTTCTCCCACGATCCAAAAATATTCACACAAAAATATGATTACAATAATTTATAATCCCTTGCTGCTGGTGTAAATATGAGAAGAGAGTTTTCGTGTAGTATGAATTTCACTCTCAATAATGAAATTATTTGTATGTATCAGTTCAATGCACTCTTTTTCTTTTCATTGAAATTGAACAAAGAACCTATTCGATTACATTTCATTTTGTTTCCTTTTGAGGACTTATAGAAATGTGACCTTACACTGTCATTAAACATTATCATTAAATTTCTCCTGTCTTGTTTAGATGATGCTTCAACCTTTTGCACTTTTTCCTAATCACATTTGAAGTGAAAGATTCCTCTGCATATTTCTTCTCTTCCTTTGGAAATGAGATCCCCTCCATAGCCTCTTGTTAAGAGACAATAATCCATAGTCCAGGAGGTCAGAGAGAGAGGGGCGGGGAGAAAGAGAGAGAGGGGGGAGGGAGAGAGGGAGGAGGGAGACAGACAGACAGAGGCAGAGAGAAATAGAACCATCATTAGCTCATGTGATGCTCAGCATCAACTTGTTTAGTAAGACATTGGTGGTTTACCAAGTTGAAATTTATTTGAAATGTTTACTTGTCTCTGGGAACACTTGCAGAACAAGTTGTAATCCAAGGTTTTTTCATATATATATATATATATATATATATATATATATATATATATATATATATATATGGAGAAATGTAAAGAATATTATTGGATTGCTTGTATATTTGTCTGATAATTATTTCACTTAATATAATAAATAAATATATTGATTAATAAAATTTCAATGCTATTGATGGAGAAGAACTAGAGAAGAGAGACGGAAGAAAAGAGAGAGCTGCACAAAAGCATTGCATCAGCTTTGAAATCATAAGTAAACTATTACTTTACACTAAACTCTCAGAAATGTTTCTAAAACTGAATAGTAGCTGAGAAACAGAAGCATTAGACTACCACCTGTTGAGGCGGCGAACCTAGAGCACACGGCCTTCTCTGTGCAGCTTGGCCCACCGTGTCCCCAGCAGCACAGCATTCAGGTCTAACTGCCATCTTGGCACCTTGCAATAAATAAATGTGTTCTGGCCTGCAGACTGGCACTCAGCCTCTAAAAGTTTTGTGATCACTGCCCTGGAGGGATCATCTATATTATTTATTGATAGCTTTTAACTTGCCTTCAATCATAATTTTATTCTGTAGGCACAGTTGAAACTCTCTATTATTTTAAAGCACACTAAGCTAAACGTTTTTCCTTAATCATTAGTAAACTCTGAATCCGTTTACAAAAAACAATATATCAAATGAAGAACATTCAGGAAGTAGTTACTAGTGTACATCTCAGTACTATATCCCATTTGGAAAAGCAAAAGAAGATAGCTGAGCACATCACGGATAGCTATACTATTGCTTCAGGCAGCTCACTCTCTGTCTTTCTTTGGTATTGAAAAAGCTAGATAATTGTCTCAAGTGTGGATGTTAAACATAATGGGAGATATTTTAGTTTATGAAGGCCATATCAATAATTGTAATTCTTACATCTTGTTCTCCATATATTTTTATTCAGAATGCATCATTGGTTTGAATAGGCAGTTGCATATATTGATTGGTGGTGGGATATGGTGAGCTCTAAAAAGATCCTAAATACAAAATAGCTGGAGGCTAAACTGCCTTATCTAAAAACTTCAATCCATCTGTTCAAATTAAGCCAATATATGTCTTAAGGAAATAAGATATAAGTGAATAAAACTCAGTAATGAAATAATGCTCTTCAGGATGAACGTATTTGGAAGTGTAACTCTATTCTACCGTGTGAGTCCACTCTGAAAGACTTCCCATAGCTTTCCACAGTGAAAATGACCACCTTAGGAGAAGCAAGTCCGTAGCAGTGAAGCCCCTCTGAATTATTTAAGTTTACACTGGCCTTTGAAATGGGCCACAACTACATACAAATGTAATCGCGGCACACTACAGGAATGTTGGAAGTTACGAGCTCACGCATTCCATCCTGTTCTCCTACATAACGGGACACGGTCGGACACACAGGCGGTGCCAGCGGTAGTGACGCAGGGTAGAGCGGGACACAGGCGCAGCTGTAGGAAGCTGGTCTTCTATTTCACTACTCAGGTCATCAATACAAAGCAAAGTATATCACTGTCTAACGTATTAAATACTCTGAAGTGTGAATTCATATTGAATATTTCAATTTGCAAACCAGAAAAATTGTAAGTACTTACACTACATACATAATGCATGACACAAGATAATACATTTTTGTAGCATATGTAAACGCAGAGTTGGAAAACTTGAAGTTGATGTAAATAGAGAATTAAGTTTGGATATCTGAGTGATACCTTGGAAGTGTTTTTACAAGTGAGCTGAGGGCATAGAGGAAAATTATATTTTTACTA